>JACEIK010005636.1:0-18199 GCA_018107945.1 Datura stramonium
GGCTCCTTCCGCGATGGTTCGACAGGTTTCTCGTCCGGTCTTTTCCCGAGCCTTTTTCTAGCATGTATGGCTTTCAAATACTCTTAACCAACATGCGAATAGGCCATCTATGTGTCGGGAATTTTTACGGGGTGTAACAGACTCATTGGCTAGGTAGCGGTTCATTAGAAAGATCCATTAGAAGATTTTCAAAAAGTATGCAACATGATTTTTATAATAACGATAGGAAGTAATGATGCATTGTGAGGAACAACAACCCATTATGTGCCTCGTTGTAAGCCAGTAATCCAGACGTCCCAGGACTAATGAGCCAAGCAACGACTCGTTATAAGATGTAATGGATCATCCTAATAGGTCATTGAGTAGAGTCCAGAAAAGGTTCAAATTTGGGCTCACTAGCTACTGAAGGCTGAAACGACTCGCCATGAGGAGTGACGACCCGTGGTGACGATTCATTGGAAGAAACTTCAGAGAAATGCAAGGGGTAGCTCCTGACCATGAGTCATAGGACGTCTCGTGGTGTGTAACAATAGAGTGTCCTGTCTGGTCATTAGTTGGAGAATCATAAAACTATAATTTTGCTCAAGAGGGAACAGAAGGATACAACGAGTCGTTATGGCATACTACGACTTGTTGTATAGGTCATTGGCCGTTCGGGCAGATTTTTTTAAAATGAAATCCTAGGGATATTTTAGTAAAATTGTATTCTTTTAAATCCTAAATGATGTCGTTTTAGGACTCCTAAGGGTCGAACTAAAGAGGTTTTCATAGCCTAATTCCTCATTCCTTCTCAAATCACCCGTAAGCTCTTCTTCTCTCTTCCTCTCAAAGCTCAAGAACACCTAGGACTCTTCTCCAATAGCTTCAAGATTCAAGTACTAGTGGGGGATTTCTTTAAGACAGGTATGTGAGACTTCAACAAGGATCTTCTTTTATCCTTGTGTCCCAATTTAAGCTCAAACCCTAGCTACTTTGATTCCCTAAAAAAGTATGTCTTAGGGTGTCCATTCCATGGATGTTTTCTCTCATGTCTTACATGATTTTCAAAGTTTTCATGATAAATAGCATATAACATTCATGATTTCAAGGCTCTTATGATCAGTAGCTATGTATGTTTATGATTCCCCCTCTCCAATCCATGATTTATGTCCATGATATGATGTTAGCAAGATTTCTAAGACTTGGCCATGATTTAGCATTATTTTCAAGAATATGGTTGTTGAGTTTTTTCTACCTCTCCTATGTTTCAAGTTTTAGGACTAGAATTATTATTTTAGTCTTTACAGTACCTTGACCATGACTTCACTTTTAAACTAATATTTTAGAGAAGTTGCCTATAAGCTAGTTTTACCTTAATATTCCATGAATTGCTAAAGTGTATATGATGGTCATGAATTACTCTCAATTTCATAAAATATTTCCATAATATCATACTAGCATTATTTTAAAGGATTAGCCCCATAAGTTAGCACAATTATCGAAAATATAGTTTGTTTTGAATATATTATTCTACCATGATCTTTGTATGCATGATTTTTAATATGAATTAATCATAAGATTTTATTCATGATTTTAGTATGATCTCCATAGTCAGTGTTCTTTAGACTGTCATGACACTTTCAAGTAAAGCAGCTCTGACAAGTCTTAGAACACTAGTATTTTTAGTTATCAAGTCATTTAGACTCTTAGAACGGTTCCAGATAGGTAGTTCTGATTTAGTCTTAGGACATCACTTTTGAACTATTAGTACAGTTAGGTATAATTAGGTTTTCAGTTGGGAGAAGTACTTAGCACCGAGTAAGGTAGGGTTCCAGCATACCAAGGTTCCAGAAATACGTGTCACCGTAGGTTTTTAGCCCAAATGGACCTCTGTCAGCGATCACACAGACCAGCCACTATATCCTGGCAAGGTACAGTGGGCTTTATTCTATGGGGTATATACATCAAACTCCACATCTATCTCAAGTGGTTATATGTCGGTTAATAGGCTCTATCACAGTATAGTTCAGTTTCAGTTTCAGTGTAGTATTTCAGGTACAGTTTTCAGTTTAGCAGAGGCTTTCAGACAGTGTAGTACTAGTTTCAGCTTATGACTCAATTTTCTAATCATATTTTTATCCTTTCCTTTTTAATAGTTATGTTTTAGTTAAAGTTTCCACTCAGTTATGTTCTATTAGTTGTTATTATGTAGCATTATGCTATGCCATGGGTTAGCTTGGAGTAATTCATGGTTCTAGGTTCCGTGTTATGGGCAGGGTGTAGAGTCGGGTCATGACAAATTTAGTATTAGAGCATCAGGTGTAGAGTGTCCTAGGATGTCTAAAAGCCGCATCAAGTAGAGTCCTTGTCAAGGGTGCGAAGCCCTCCACACTTATGAGGGGTGAGGCTACGAGGCGTTTTTAGGAAAATTCCCTTCTTTCATTATTCTTATCATGCAATAGAATGTAAACTCTAAAGTTTCTCTTCTAACTCGTGCTTTACGCGTTCGCAGACAATGCCTCCTAGATGAGCAAACAGAAGGAGAAATGGTAATGGGCACCAGCCAGCCTCATTAGCTCCAATAGACCTGATGAATGAGAATTTACCCATGCAAAGTTTCGGGTTGCCTTTTGTATGTTGTCATGGGCTATGACAACTCAACTTAACAAGTAGGAAATTGGACATGCGAATCCTAACGGAAAAGCGGCAGCTACAAGGATTCGGGACCTCACTAGAATGAACCCATCTCGGTTCCACTATTCCAAGGAAAAGGGATGTTTACAGAAAGAGAAAAAGAGAATAAGAGGGCCATAATCGACAACTGTGAGATTTCTCAGCAGATGATGGGTGGTAAGATCGATCACAGTCTTGTCAGATGTCATTAATCCCAGCACCATTGATAGCCGGTGTTCCATCCAGATCTAGGGTAAGGGAGATTACATATTCAGTTTGCAAAAAATATGGAAGGAACCACCACAGAAATAGTTTGATCAGTAGAGATGTTTTCTTTGGGTGTGGGGAGCCTAGTCACAACTTTGAGGTTGTCCATCAGCCCAGCAAAGCAACATCTATGGTCATACCTTCCCATGTTGTAAGAACCGTGGAAAGAAACATCTCGGGGAGTGTCTGCTCGGTAAGAAAAGATGGTTTGGATTTGGTTAGTTAGGCCTAGAATAAAGAATTTCCCTCTAGCCAAACGTGGGAACACTCATTCCACCATTTTAGCAACTCTGGCTGCTCGCCCATCTCAGCAGGGCACATCATCTAGTGTAGGTGGTAGACAATGCTAGTAATAGTCGTAGGTATTTTATGAGCATTTCACATTGATCCTTGTTGTTAGGCCTAGAGTCGCAGTATAAGGGATAAGACCCCTTTTGGCATTCTAGTATGAGATCTATCCCATGGATGGTATGAAATAGTGATAAGTATGAAGCCTTCAGTGATAGCTTTAGAGGCAAATGGTAAGTCAAGAGTTAGTGATGTTAGCCTTGCCTTAAGAAAGGATCCAAGAGCCTTAGAATGATGACCTTAAGCTAAGGGAGAGATGGTAATATGAAAGGCGAAGTCAAGTCTTGGGTGTTCTAGTAAGGAAGTTCTAAAAACAACATCTGTGAGATGTTGATCAATTCTGTCACGATCCGAACATAGGCCTGGATCGAGACACGAGACAAGGAACCCCAAGAGGCTCCAATTCGACCCATAGCATGATCATAGAATAACATTAGAAACACAATAACTAACAGAATCATAACCGAGTGGAAGTTAACTAAAAGAGTCTAATTAAAATCCATTAGAACAAATGTAACAAAACTCTGATACAAAGTTGAATCTGTCTATACAAGTCTGAGAGCCTCTACTAAACTAATGAGTTGCTGGAATAAACCCCCAACTAAATCCTAAAGTCTAAAAACTGAAACATAAATGAAATAAAAAAGCATAGATCACGTCCTCGAGAGATGAGGAATCACCACAAGCAGCTGATATAGGAATGGAGCATATCTAACCACGTGGCTGAGTCTGGAAACCTGAATCTATATCATTAAATGATATAGCACATAAAGTATGCAGTCAGTACTTGGAATGTATTGAGTATGCGGGAAGTGTAAGTAATCTGAACATGCAACTATACAAGAAGGAAGTAAACTATATACATCGACATGCAACTGAACTGGAATACAACAATCCTATCTGAGGTATATATATATATAGCCATTAAGCTTTTATTTGAAAACATTTACTGAAGTATAATTAAACTGATGCATAAGGGTCATGTACTGCACATATACTGAGAATTTAAAGTTGTAGCTGATATCATACACTGTTTTGATTCTTTGCTGATAATTGAGTCTGAATTTTACTAAACTGATTTTAACTGTAATTTGAGATCATAGGGAGCTGAGATGGACTGATATCGTAGGATAATGGAGACATTCTCTACTATGGAGAGTCCCTGACTGACCAAGGGAAACATTCTTGACTAATGAGACTCCCTGACTGACTAAGGGAAACATTCTTGGCTAATGAGAATCCCTAACTGTCTAAGGGAAACATTCTCGGCTAATGAGAATCCCTAACTGAGCTAAGGGAGACATTCTATGCTAATGAGAATTCCTGACTTAGCTAAGGGAGACATTTTCTGCTAATGAGAATCCCTGAATGGCTAAGTTGAAACATTCTCGGCTATGGAGAGTCCCGATAAACTAGAATATGGAGATCACTGGTCTGACGTCATTTGTTTAGTCTAGGACAATTCAACTAATCATAGACATGAGCATTCGATTGTTTACATCATACTAAATATCATACTGAATCATTTACAATTGATTGGGGCTACTTTTTACTAACAACAAGCCCAAAGGTCTGAAGGATCATTCTCATGCTTTATAATCATAATTCATATCATCATAGTCCCGATTCATCATTTAAAACATACATTCTACATTGATTAAGCATTGATAGGATTAGATCATACTTTAAACATGTCCACCACATTTGAATCTCGAATTCACCTTATATAGCATATAATGTATATCTTAGATTCATGTAAGATCCATAGATTCAAATCATACTTTAACATGTACAATGAGATCATGGCGAAAGCATATTTAGATTTCAAGGACCCTATTTCGAAATTTACTTTAATTCATAAAGAAGGTTCAATAATCATGCCATTACCATAGGTTAAGCCCATACCCAAAACATTTACATTGAAATCAAAGTGAAAACATATACATACTTCACATTGATCAAGCCCATAAGTTCTAATCGCATCTCAACATATCTATTAAATCATATATTCTAGGAGAATTCATACGATCTTCCTATACTTTAGACATGGATACAAGTTCATGATAAAAGCATGTGAATAATTACAATATCCCATTCGAAGTTCTAGGCTCTCATGGAGAAAATTCTATAATCGTGCATTTCCCATATTAAGTGCATAATTCAAGATATTGAAAGTAATCCCAATAGCATACATGACTGTTAATCATAATGGGTCTTAGAATTCATAGAAGGCATAGAAGAAATCATCCATAAATCGAAACCCTAAACCATGCTTTTCTAGAACAAGAGATTTGAGATTTTAATAAAAAGTTTAGGGCACAAGGATGGAAGGATGTCCTTGTTGAAAAACCCATATACCTAATTAGAAGGAATTCCCTCTTGAACTTGAACCTTGAAGCCTTTGAAGAAACCCTTGTTGAATCCTCGGGTCATGAGAAAGGGGAGGAAGAAGAGTTTGAGAGTGTATCTTGAGAGAATGAGAGATTAAGCTAGAAGAAACCCTTAAAAACATCTCATCTAACACTCAAAACGACGTAGTTTAGGAGTTAGAAGCATAAGATTTTACGAAAACACCCCTGTAAAAACACAGGAAAAATGCGCTTGCCAATCCCTATGAGGCACTCTACAAGTCGTGAGGTTGGCAATGACTTGTGGTTCCAACTCGTAGAGTACACTGGAACTATTTCCTCTTTCTTCTCTTCTCTCCCCATGGGTTACTTGACGAGTCGTGAAGTGCACAACGACTCGTCTCCTCTTTCGTGATCACCACTGTCTCGGGACCCTATCCTTGATCTCTAGCCTCCACCTGACTGCCGACCTAATGAGTCGTCGCCTACCTAATGACTCGTTGGGTCACCCATTACCACTGAAGCACACTATTCCTTCTCCTCCTTTCCACGACTGCCCTTATGAGTTGTTACCTGACACGATGACTCGTAAGGTCATCCGTGGTCACTGGACCTTGCTGCACCTCCTGATTTCTTCCTACGGGTCTGACCACAACCTGTTAGGTAACCTAACGAGTCATTCCACGACTCATTCTGAGGCAAATTTTTCACTTCTCAGCTTATTTCTTTCTTTAAGTTTAGGGCCTGCTCTTAGAAACTTTCAGGTTGTTACAATATCTCCCCCTTGGGAACATTCGTCCTCGAATGTTAGCAAAACATACTGAAAGGATAGGGATGGATCTGAAATCCCAAAATTAATCATTTACAGTTGAAACCAATGGAGTTTCTGACCTCGGGCTAATCTTACATCTTCGAACTAAATATCTATTTCGTACATGCATTCTGAGACATGAGAGAGATTGTAGGACATGAAACTGTCATGGAACAAGATAAAACACTAAGAAAGATTCGTTTCCTCTAACTGGTAATGAGCTGATACGGACTGAGCCTTCACTCTCACATCGTCTTCTGATACTGAGCTAGAATTCATGATATCTGGTCTACTGAAGGTAAGGAACTTATAAGCATGGATCATTCATGACATCTAAAACTAAGCACATACATGACATAACCTAACCTGCTGAGCTAGTAAAGCAACTTCTAAAGACTGAGTTCAAGCTAAACATACTATAAGAAATGAGTTAGCACACATAGTTGGTTCATAACATGAAGATGAGCCTTAAGGATTTATAGAATAAGACTGGCATCGCTGTCTGAAGCGGTTATCTAGAAATTCTGGAAATCTGCACATAGGGATGGGTAAAACTTAGCTTCAACTGAAATACAAGAAAGGTTATCTGAACCTGAAGAGATTGACATACCGCAACTGTTAGGGTTGGAACTCCCCCACTAGTACACTCAAGAACCAACTTGTCTCACATACATGCCATCTCCCCCTTAGCTGAAAGCCATCATTATAAGGCTCCTGAATCCTTCCCAAGGTCAGGGCTAAATCACTAACTCTTAGCTTCTCTTTCACCTCTAGTGTTCACTTCAAACCTTATCCTCGCAACTATTCACATCACACATCGACAATCTCTTCCCAACAACATCATAGAGCTTCTTATTAAATACCGGGGTTCTGGGGCTAGCAACATGCAAAGAGTAACACAAAATTCACAACATACCTGTGACTACTACTGCGAGTTACCATTATCCTGGTGTGCTGTTATAGCATAGGAACGATTTTGACGTTGTCCGCCACCCGCGCTAGATGATGCACCCTGCTGAAATTGATGGGCTATAGAAGCTACTGAAGAGGTGGCCGAGGCTCTACTCTCGCATCGCTTAACCGCTGCGCAATCTCGGTGCTTATGGCCCAACTTGCTGCACCAAACACAAGCATTCGGGTCGGCCATGCATTCTCCCAAATGTTTCTTCCCACAGATGGTACACAACGGGTACGTAATCTCCCTTACCCTGGGTTTTCTATGGAGCTCTAACTGTCGAGAGTGTTGGGGCTGATGATTTACGATGGGAGTGTGAGCGGTGTGCACTACTCGTCCTATGCGAGGAAACCTCTGAATCTCCTACCCTGGCCCTCTTGGCCTCTCCCTTTTTCTTTCACCTGCTTCGCCTCTATTTGTTGAGTGAATACCACCAAATGTGCAATGTCTGTATCCTTGTGCAACATAATGGTCCTGCATTCTTTGATAAAGGAGTCTGATACTCCATTCACGAACCTACTCACGCGAGCCCTCTGGTCGGCTACCATCCTCAGTGCATACTTGGACAACTGGGTAAACTCCAGCGCATATTCCTGGACAGTCATGCTGTTTTGTCTCAAATTGATGAACTCTACCGCCTTTGCCTCCCTCAACTCCCTAGGGAAAAACCTATTCAGGAATGCATTCATAAACTCATCCCAACCTACGGGGGCTGCTCTAACTCCCTGACTGTCTCTCCACTGGCAAAACTATATAAAAGCGACACCTTTCAGCTAGTCGGAGGCAAAGTCCGCGGTCTCAGTTCCCGTCACCCCCATGATTTAGGTGATCTTCTGGATCTCTTCCAAGAACTCATACAGGTCCTCATCTACCTTTGACCCTAATAATTCGGATGGATTCATTCTAAGGAAGTCTCTTACCCTAACCACCACTACATTCCAATTCTGGGGAACATGAGCCATTTCCTGCTGAGTAATTTGGGCGGTCATGGCCTGCACCAACATATAAAGGGTTTCCCTGAACTCGGCATGAGTTAATTATCCATCCATCGGGTTCGCTAGGGCTGGTGGGGCTTGCTGGCACCCATTAACATTTCTTCTTCTTCCGTTCACTCGTCTGGGAGGCATTATCTGTGAGTGCGTAAAGTACGAGTAAGAAGAGGAGCTGTTAGAGTTTCATACTCTACGCACGATAAGATTCATGAAGAAAAGGGAACATTCCTAGAACGTCTCATAGCCTCTTAATCATAAGTATGGCATGCTTTACACCCATGAAAAAGACTCTACTTAACGCAACGTTCAGATACCCTAGAATAAGCGTGGCACGCTTTACACCCATGAAAAAGACTCTACTTAATGCGGCTTTCAGATACTCTAGAACACTTCAAAACCTAATGCTCTGATACCAAGTTTGTCATGACCCGAACATAGGCAGACACAGGACAAGGAACCCCGAGAGGCTCCAAGTTGACGCATGGCATGATCATAGCATAACATTAGAAAGACAACAAATAACAGAATCATAAATGATCGAAAGCTAATTGAAAGAGTCTAATTAAAATCCATTAGAACAGATGTAACAAAACTCTAATACAAAGTTGAATCTGTCTAGACAAGTATGAAAGCCTCTACTAAATTGATGAGTTGCTGGGAAAAACCCCCAGCTAACTCCTAAATTTTGAAAACTGAAATATAAATGAAATAGAAAACATAGATCAAGTCCTCGAGAGATGAGGACTCACCACAAGCAGTTGAGATAGGAATGGAGCGTATCTAACCACATGTCTGACTCTGGAAACCTGAATCTATATCATGAAATGATATAGCACATAAAGTATGCGGTCAGTACTTGGAATGAACTGAGTATTCAGGAAGCATAAGTAATCTAAACATGCAAATATACAAGAAGGAAGTAAACTATATACATCGATATGCAACTGAACTGGAATACAATAACCTTGTCTAAGGTACATATATATATTTCCATTAAGCTTTTATTTTGAAACATTTACCGAAGTATAATCAAACTGATACATAAGGGTCATGTACTGCACATATACTAAGAATTTAAAGTTGTAGCTGATATCATACACTTTTCTGATTCTTTGCTAATAATTGGGTCGAAATTCTACTAAACTGATTTTAACTATAATCTGAGATCATACGGAGCTGAGATGGACTGATATCGTAGGCTAAGGGATATGTTCTCTACTATGGAGAGTCCCTGACTAACTAAGGGAAACATTCTCGGCTATGGAGAGTCCCTGACTGACTAAGGGAAACATTCTCAGCTAATGAGAATCCCTAACTATCTAAGGGAAACATTATCGGCTAATGAGAATCCCTGACTGAGCTAAGGGAGACATTCTCTTCTAATGATAATCCCTGACTGAGCTAAGGGAGACATTCTCTGCTAATGAGAATCCCTGACTGGCTAAGGGGAAACATTCTCGGCTATGGAGAGTCCCGATAATCTAAAACATGGAGGTCACTGGTCTGACGTCATTTCTTTATTGTAAGACACTTCAGCTAATCAGAGACATGAGCATTCGACTATTTACATCATACTGGATATAATACTGAATCATTTGGAATTGATTGGGGCTACTTTCTACTAATAACAAGCCCAAAGGTCTAAAGGATCATTCTCAGGATTTATCATCATAATTCATATCATCATAGTCTTGAATCATCGATTAAAAAATATATTCTACTTTCATTAAGCATTGATAGGATCAGATCATACTTTAAACATGTTGTAATACCCCGGAAAACTTAAAATCTAACTACGGGACTTAAATCAGAAAATCTTAAAAAGTTGCAGAAAAGCTTCAGGACGACCCACCTAATGAGTCGTTAAGTGACCTTATGACTAGTCAGGTGAGCTGTGAGAAGGAGGCTTAATAATTTTAAGGAGGGGAGGAAGTGTAACCAATGAGGGACTTCACGAGTTTTGGTAACTGACCACGACCCATTAAGCCACTCGTTCTCAGGCTTGAGATGGGAATATAGCTAGTTGACCAGTGTACTTGATGTGTGGGTGCAACGAGTCGTCATTTGTGCCAATGACTCGTTAGGTGACTCGTTACTAGACTTAGCATTAAATCTTTAGAATGAGACAGTGTGGTTCATGACTGGGGACCAATGACCATGACTCATTAGGACCCTCGTGGTAACTACTAAGGCTCCCAGGCAGTGTACTTGATGGGAGTGACCACGAGTCTTGGTCAGTCACCACGACCCGTTAGGGGCCTCCGTACAGTTTTTTCCAGCGAATTCCTAAGGGCTATTTAGTAACTTCCTATTCTCCTAAGCTCTAAACTATGTAATTTTGAATGTAAATTTAGTCTTATTAGAGGGTTTCGGTGGTTCCTCCCCTCATTCTCACGTTTACACTCAGAAAACTATCAAAGAGTTCCTCAAGAAAACTCTCAAGCAAGCTTAGGATTGTCCTCAATTGCAGCAGTTCAAGTTCTCTTCTCTGGGAGAATATTAGTCAGGTATGTGGGTATTCAACAAGGGAAATTATTCTTCCCTTGTGTCCCCGAAATTTCTTCCATAACTTCTCTATTGGTTTTAGCCCTGAGCTTTTCGAATACGGAGAAATTACATGTTATTAATCGACAATCTCTCATAAAATGATATTCTCATTTATTATTAATATGAATTCCATCAGTTCTTACTTAAATTATCAAGATTCTTGCAAGAGTGAATTGAAGCCCTGATTCTTGTATGAAGATGATTTTGCTTAAAAATCTTTCTCTAGTGAATTAAGCATTTTTGGGCTGAATTTTCCTTGAAACTCTTATTATACATGAAACAAGCAGATATTCCATTGATAAGAATAATTTTAGACATGATAAATTAGTTTTTTTGAATTCTTGAGTTGTTACTATACTACGGAATTCCCGTGTTGTTGGAATGAGTCGAATTCTCTATTAGCTGCTTAATTGTTCAGCTTAGTTAGAATGTAGAACCCCTTCAAAACTTTACAGAAATTGTCAACTAATCAGTTTTACTATAGTTTTTCTCGAGGTGTCAGTAGTACCTCCCAGATATCATAATTAGAATTAGAATTCAGTTATTGGTCCACTAGGCAGTCATGACATTTCATATATATAGCTCTGACTTGCCCCAGGATCCCAGTTCATATTTCAGTTTGTTCTTAGACGGTTACGACATTTCTAGATGAGCAACTCTGACATGTCTAGAACCTAGTTTCAGAATCTGGTCCAATAAGACTTTCAGGGTACTCTCATTTATATGTCCATGACTAGTATTGGACCCCCGTTTCGAGCTATCAGCCTAGTAGTTCAGTTTAGGTGTTTTAGTGGGAGTAGGACTTAGCATCAAGCTGAATGGGGTTCCAGCGCACCCAGGTTCCCAAAACTACGTTGTCATCGTAGGATTATAGATATAGATTATTGGCCTAATTGGCCCTAAACTTTTGTGATAATCCATTTCATGCCTTTATACCCTGACAAGGTATATTGGGTCCTACCGATGGGGTGTATACACGGACTCCACGTCTAGTTCACGTGGTTATATATCGGTTACAGACTCTCGCACTAGTCAGTCCAATTAATCTTCAGAATAAGAATCTCTGTCCAGTTTCAGATCTATCAGTTCAGTTCAGTGCAGTATTTCAAATTCAGTATTACAGATTTAGGGCATGTCTTTGACCACTAGACAGGGTCATTTTGACCATCTCAGATACTTCAGATTATTTCAGTTCAGATAATTAGTTGGTCATTGAATGTCNTAGTCATTTACATCTATCAGTATATTCCTCTCACACACTCAGTACATTCAAAGTACTGATGCATACTTTTATGTTGTATCATTTCATGATACAGTTGTAGGTTCTCAGACTCAGCACCGCTAGACACCGCAATTCAGATTCTCCATCTTAGCAGTCAAAGTGTGAGTCCTCAAGGGTATTATTTCTTTCCTTCAATCATTTATTAGTTTCAATTAGACTTAGAGTTAGCTAGGGGCTTGTGCCAACAACTTCTCAGTTAGATGGCTTTCAAACAAACATGATTTTCATATTTATCAGTATTATTCAAATGTTTTGGACTTTATGATTTCAGACTTGTCTTTCATAAATGCTCTATGATATTGTTTCAAGTTCCTCTGCATGTTTACTCAAAATACTATTGAATGATAGACCACGGTTTGACTTGGGGCCACTTGTGGCTTCAAGTACCGTGTTACGTCCAGGGAGTAGGCTCAGGGCGTGACAAACTCAGTATCAGGGCCCTAGGTTTAGGGTATCCTCGAAAAGTATGAAATCCACATCGAGTAGAGTTCTTTTCAGGGGTGTGAAGCACGCAAAACTTATGACAAGGAGGCTACAAGATGTTATTAGGAAAAAAAATTTCCCTTTTGTTCATATTCCTTATCGTGCATTAAAGTTCAATTTCATAAATGCCCTTCTAATTCGTGCTTTGTTTCATTTCAGTGAACCATGGCTCCCAGACGTGGTAATGGAAGAAGGGATGGTAATGTCAACAGACTTGCCCCACCAGCCCCGACAGCTCCACAAGATGATTTGGTGTCTACCATCTAATTTACGGCGGCTATTCAACTGTTGGCTCAATCAGTCACTAACCAGGTGAACCAGCAATAGGTTCCAATGAACACCAACGGGTCTGAAACAGCTGCGAGGGTGCGAGAATTCACCCGACCAGGGTTCAAAACTTCATAAAAAGGAATCCATCTGAGTTNATGAACACCAACGGGTCTGAAACAGCTGCGAGGGTGCGAGAATTCACCCGGATGAACTCTCCAGATTTTCCTAGAATAAAGGTGGGAGAGGACCCACAAGGGTTTGTAGACAAGATTAGGAAACCGAATTATGGGTGTCAGTCCCTCTGAGAATGCTGACTTGGCTGCCTACCAACTGAAGGGGTAGCTCAAGTCTGGAATGACCAGTGGAAAGAAGGGCGGCCAGTGGGAGCAGGACCAGGGAGTGGTATGAATTTCACACAGCTTTCTTGGACAGATTTTTCCCTCGGGAGCTGAGGGAGGCAAAGATGGCAGAGTTTATGAACTTGAGAAAGGGCAACAAAACTGTGGAGGAGTATGCTCTGGAGTTTATTAGGCTGTCTAAGTAAGCTCCAGAGATGGTAGCTGAGCCAACGGCTCGCATGTTGATATTTGTAATTGGAGTGTCAGGACCGCGACGCTGATTAAGGACATGGACCTTTCTAGCTTGATTGTCTATGCCCAGCAAATTGAGGCTGAAAAGCTGAAGGATATGGAGCGCAAGAACAAAAAGGCAAGGACTGGCCAGTCAGATTTCGGTCATCAAAGATCTAGCGGTGGTGGCAGCAGCAGCAGCAACAACAGCAGAGAACCCCAGCACCTAGTTCAGCCTGTGCCCCAACCTCTTGGTCCCGCCAGGATCGGAGGAGTGGATCATCGGGCACTTAGTCTCAGACTCACAATACCAGGAATAGGTATCCAGCTTGTCCCAAGTGTGGTAGGAACCACCCGGGAGAATGCCTTCAGGGACGAGAGGGTTGTTTTAGGTGTGGACAGCTTGGACACCGGCTTAAGGAGTGCCCGTCAGCAGGGCGTGGGAGATCACAATCCACCACATCATCAGCTCTACCAGGTAGACCAGCCTAGAAGGCTAACACACCAGGTACAGATGGCGGTCAGCGCCAAAATTGTTTCTATGCTCTATCTTCCTATCAGGATCAGGAAAGCTCACCTGACGTAGTAACTGGTATGTTACGTCTGTTCCATCTAGACGTGTATGCCCTCTTAGATCCAGGAGCCACTCTTTCGTTCATGACTCCCTATATAGCATTCCAGTTCAACATCAGTCCAGAGGTCCTCTCAGAACCATTTTCAGTCTCCACCCCAGTTGGCGAGTCAGTTAGAGCCAACTGGGTGTATAGAAACTGCCTAGTCTCAATCCCGAATAAAGTAATTCTAGCTGATCTCGTAGAGCTAGACATGGTCGACTTCGACCTTATTCTCGGCATGGATTGGTGACACTCCTGCTATGCCTCAGTTGATTGCATAACTAAATTTTCTAAGTTCCTATTTCCTAATGAGCCAGAATGATAATGTATGGGCAATAGTTCAATGCCTAAGGGTAGGTTTATTTCCTACCTTAAGGCTCAGAAACTCATTTCCAAAGGATGTCTATATCATCTGGTTCGGATCAAGGATTCCAACTCTGAGACCCCAACCATTCAATCAATTCATGTGGTCAGCAAGTTCCCAGTTGCTTTTCCCGAGGATCTTCCTGGAGTTCCCCCTGGACGGGAAATAAACTTCGGAATAGATCTCCTCCCAGATACTCAGCCAATCTCCATCCCTCCTTACAGAATGGCTCCAGCTGAGATTAAGGAGTTGAAGGAGCAGCTAAAAGATCTTCTTGACAAGGGTTTTATCAGACCCAACATCTCTCCCTTGGGGTGCTCTAGTTGTATTCGTTCGAAAGAAAGACGGTACCCTCAGAATGTGCATAGATTACCGCCAGCTGAACAAAGTCACAGTCAAGAACATATATCCCCTACCTAGAATTGATGAACTATTCAACCAACTTCAGGGAGCCAATTGTTTCTCCAAGATCGATCTCACGTCAAGATACCATCAGTTAAGGGTTAGAGAGTGTGACATACCGAAAACAACATTTAGAACCCGGTATGGTCACTACGAGTTTGTGGTGATGTCCTTTGGACTCACCAACACCCCTGCAGCCTTTATGGACCTGATGAATAGAGTCTTCAAGCGGTATATGGATATGTTCGTCATTGTATTTATAGACGACATTTTGGTATACTCTAAAAATGAGGAAGAGCATGTACATCACCTGAGGATAGTGCTTCAAACACTTAGAGACTGCCAGCTTTTTGCCAAATTCAGGACGTGTGAATTTTGGTTGAAGTCCATGAGTTTCTTGGGTCACATAGTCTCAAGTGAAGGAATACAGGTATATCCTCATAAAACAGCAGCAGTGAAGGATTGGCCCAGACCTACCTTTCCTACTGAAATCAGGAGTTTCCTAGGCTTAGCAGGTTATTACCGATAGTTTGTGGAAGGCTTCTCCTCCATAGCATCTCCTTTGACTAAGTTAACATAGATGAAGGTGAAATTTTAGTGGTCACACGAGTGTGAAAAGGATTTCCAAGAGTTGAAGACTCGACACTCTACTGCTCCAGTTTTGACCTTGCCATACCAAACAAATGGATTTGTTGTTTATTGTGACACTTCCAGGGTTGGACTCGGTTGCGTTCTGATGCAGCGGGGCAAAGTGATAGGTTACGCCTCCAGACAGCTCAAGGTTCATGAGAAGAACTATCCAACTCATGACTTGGAGTTGGCAGCGGTGGTGTTTGCGCTAAAAATATGGAGGAATTACTTATATAGAGCTCACGTAGATATATTTATGGATCATAGGAGTCTTCAGTACGTGAAGAGTCAGAAGGATCTAAATCTGTGCCAGAGAATGTGGTTGGAGTTGCTAAAAGACTATGACATGAGTATACTGTATCACCCAGGCAAAGCCAATGTGGTGGCTGACAACCTAAGCAGATGGCCTATGGGGAGTGTGACTCGTATTAAGGAAGACAAAAAGGAGTTAGCAAGGCATGTTCAGAGACTAGCCCGGTTAGGGGTGCAGTTGGTGGATTCAGCTGAAGGTGGTTGAAGTCAAGTCTAGACAAGATGAAGATCCAGTCCTACTTAAACTTAAAGAAGCAGTTCTCAAAAAGGAGGTTGAGGCTTTCTCCAAAGAGGGAGATGGTGTACTTCGTTACTAGGGAAGATTGTGTGTACCAAATGTTGGTGAGTTGAGATAGTAGATACTGGCTGAGGCACACAACTCGAGATACACCATTCACCTCGATGCTACCAAAATATATCGCGATTTGCGGGATATTTACTGGTGGAACGACATTAAAAGAGACATTGCTGAATTTATAGCCAAGTGCTCGAAATGCCAGCAAGTCAAGATAGAGCATCAAAGGCCAGGAGGCACGACCCAAGATATCAGTAATCCCACGTGGAAGTGGGACAAAGTGAATATGAATTTTATGACGGGTCTACCTCAGACTCGCCTATAGCATTAATCAATTTGGGTGGTAGTAGATCGGATGACTAAGTCAACTCATTTCCTCCTTGTTAAAACCATAGACTCAGCTGAGGACTATGCCAAACTTCACATCCGAGAGTTAGTCAAACTCTATGGGGTGCCTTTGGCTATTATTTCAGACAGGGGAACGCAGTTCACCTCACACTTCTAGAAATCCTTTCAGAAGGGACTAGGCACCCAGGTCAAACTCAGCATCTCTTTTCACCCACAGACCAATTGGCAAGCAGAGCAGACCATTCAGACCCTAGAATATATGCTAAGAACGTGTGCGATCGATTTTAAGGGTAATTGGGATGACCACTTGGCTCGTATCGAGTTTGCGTACAACAACAATGACCA
Organism: Datura stramonium; assembly: GCA_018107945.1. Classification (NCBI taxonomy): domain Eukaryota; kingdom Viridiplantae; phylum Streptophyta; class Magnoliopsida; order Solanales; family Solanaceae; genus Datura; species Datura stramonium. The sequence continues at coordinate 16,835 of JACEIK010005636.1, forward strand.
TTCTAGTATCCAGATGGCCCTATTTGAAGCATTGTATGGTAGAAGGTATAGATCTCCTATAGGGTGGTTCGAGGTTGGAGAAGCTACCTTGATAGGGCTAGACTCGGTTCACGAGGCAATGCAAAAAGTTTAGCTCATCCTAGAAAGGTTGAAAGCAGCTTAGAGCCGTCAGAAATCTTATACTGATGTGCGAAGAAGAGAGTTGGAGTTTGCAGTGGATGACTGGGTTTACCTGAAAATTTCGCCCATGAAAGGGGTGATGAGGTTTGGCAAGAAAGGAAAGAGCAGTCTGAGATATGTGGAACCTTATAAAATTTTGAGGCATATCAGCAATGTCGCCTATGAGCTAGAGTTAACTTCAGAACTAGCAGTTGTGCACCCAGTTTTCCATGTGTCACTTTTGAAGAAGTGAATCGGAGATCCAACCTCAATTGTTCCATTGGATAGTGTATTAATAAAATATAGTCTCTCATAAGAGCAAGTACTAGTCCAGATCCTTAACCGTCATGTGCGTAAGCTGAGGAACAAGGAAATAGCTTCAGTCAAAGTCTTATGGAGAAATCAGCAGGTTGAGGGAGCTACGTGGGAGGCCGAAGCAGAAATGATGGCCAAATACCAGCACAACTTGAGGTATTAGTTTGACCCTAGAACTCAATTTAGTTTTCATGACTCAGTTCAGATGTTGAAGTCACTTTTATGTTTTTGAATGTATGTATGAAGGGTAAATTTAGTTTAGTTATGTATTTTGAAACGGAGGTAGTCATTCCGACATCCTTGGAGTTAAATGAGCAGTACTTGGAAAGTATGATTGCTATTTTTATACTTCCTATGTGTATTCTAACATTCAAGGACGAATGTTTACAAGGGGGAGATACCGTAGTGCCCCAAAAACTCAAAATCTAATTCCGAGACTTAAATCAGGAAATCTAGAAAAGCTGCAGAAAAGCTTTAGGACGACCCGCCTAACGAGTCATTAAGTGACCTCACGACTCGTCAGGTGAGTCATGAGAAGGAGGCTTAATAATTTTAAGGAGGTGAGGCAGTGTACCCAACGAGGGACTTCACGAGTCATGGTCACTGACCACGACCCGTTAAGCAACTCGTGGTCAGGCTTGAGATGGGAATATAGCTAGTCGACTAGTGTACTTGACGAGTGGGTGCAACGAGTCGTCATTTGTGTCAACAACTCGTTACTGGACTTATCATTAAATCTCCAAAATGAGACAGTGTGGTTCACGACTGGTGACCACGAGTCGTGGTCATTGACCATGGCTTGTTAGGTCCCTCGTGGTGACCTACTGAGGATCCCAGGCAGTGTACTTGACGGGAGTGACCACGAGTCGTAGTCAGTCACCATGATCCGTT
>JACEIK010005636.1:43488-59170 GCA_018107945.1 Datura stramonium
GCTTCATCTCTTCTATCCACCAACTTATCTTCTCCTAGGAGATAGTTGACTCATTATTCTTCTTAAAACGGGAATACTTGTGCACACAAATAGTGGTCGTTGTCTTGAACTTGCAGTTTCATTAACCCTCCTAACTCTTGTTGTATCATCACAAACTAATGTTGAAGTTGCAGGTTGTGTTAAGCTTCTTGGTGCAGATTGACTAGTTCCTTGTGAACTTTGGCTAGTTCGCTTATGAGCTAGGAGCCTACATATTTAAATACAACATTCACCTAGTTAAAAGATTAACAAGAAGTTAAAAGTCACAAAAAAGTAATAAGTTATCTTACTTTGCAATATCTCTTATTATGGCCTTGTTGATAACACTTGGAACAGGTCTGTTTCACCTCTTATTTGGACAACTTTTCATACTTCTTTCTTAGTCATTCTTTTCCTTTTTTTTTATTCCTCCTAAGTCTGTCAGGCATTGATTTAGGTTCAAGAGACTCAATCTTTGAATTGTTGTTTCAGGCCACACCTTCATATTTGAAATTGGTTGAATGAAATGACTATAGGCCTTAAGAAGGTATCCTTCCTACACAAATGCTCCATAAAGTGTTCAGGTTCCTACTATATGTGGTAGTATGCACAAATAGCATATTGACATGGAATGTCTCTCAGTTGCAAAGTTTTATAACTATAAATCTTATCCCTCAAGTTAATTATATGTCTGGTCTCTCCCTCTCTAATCTCAAATCTAATATCAAAATAACAAAGCACCTTGCATCTCTTAGAATTGTCCTTCTCCTCCAAGGAAAGTCTAACCATAGGTGCAATATTAGATATCCAAGTGCTGACAAACTTAATCATATTCATTGTTCTAGTCATTGTTTTTCTCCTAATTATCTTAAATATGGTTATAATTGATTTTTGTATAGAAGATATGATCCATGATTTAAAGGTCTCAAACAAATTATTTTCAACACCATCACACTTGGAATGCTCTTGAAAGAATACCCTGACCCATGATACTTTGGATAATGAAATAAATCAGCATAAATATGCTTACCAAATCTACCCATTTTATCAAGCTCTTCTTTGAACTTCACTTTAAAACATTCCTTCGAACATATCTAGAACTACACTAATTATTCTTTTATCATGACTCAAGTGGCCGTGATTTACACCTACACTAATCCCCTCCCCCTCCCCCTCCCTCCTGTGGGCGAACCAACCGTTGCAATAATTCTTTTGATTATAACGTTTATACCATAAAATAAATACTCAATGAAATGTGGAAGTCTTGAAATAATTAATGAAGAAAATACTCGCAACATCTATCCATCACATCCGCAGAAACTGAAAGTCATTATATTGAGGATCTCTACTCAAGCACACTCTATGAGAGATAAAACAAAAAAATAAAGTTCATGTCTTAATCAAAGACATCTGCAATTGCCTGAAAAAGGAAAACATCTAACTCTCGGATATCTGTCAGCTACTTCTACAAATGAGGCTGAACGGAACTTCTTGGGTTACAGTCTGCAATAAGAAAATAAATACAGGAGTAGCATCAGTATGACACAATATATTGATAGGCATCATCACCTGACCTTAAATAATAACGTATATACATGTAATATAACAATATACTTTCACTGAAATAGATAATCATCAAATAACACGAATTCTAAAATCATTCAGAGTAAGGTTTAAAGCTTCCTATTCACTGGATTGGACCTCACTATAGTAATGGTAAGACCACAGTGGTAAGGTTACTGCTGCAGTGGTAAGGTTACTGCTGCAGTGGTAAGGTTACTGCTGCAGTGGTACTGCCTTGGCAGTAACTCGACCAAGCTGACAATAATAGATTTCTCACTTAGAAGTTTTCTCAATAATCAGTTAACCAACTCCGTATAGGTTTATGCATAGCTAAAACTTCAACGATCAACTCATTAACATATCACATGGGATATACAACTTGTAACACCTTAAAAGTCCCTTAGATAAGACCCAAACTATTCAGTAGAAACCAATAGAAAAATGGCACCAAGGCCATAGAACGAGTCACTGGATGACTCGCCCTTCCAACCAACAAGCCGTTGGTTGTGGCCGTTGGTTGTGGCCGTTGAATCAATTCCAATGAGCTACCAAAATTTGGCCCAGAACTCACGAGGGGATTGTATAGACTGTTGTTTAATTGTACGGATTGTCATTTATGATCATTGAATTAGATTCAGAGAGAGTTTTGGTTAGATTATGGTAGTATTTTAGTTGTTGTTGTAATATTACTAGGATTTTGAATTCCTTAGGTATAGTTTGTTGTTGTAATGTTGTTATTGTTATTGCTAGCAGACATTCATATACAAATCTGATCAAATGAAATGTTGTTTGTATACAATTCTCAACTTTACGCTCACACAATTTGCATAAAAAGTACTACCAAACGTACATAAAATGATCAAAATTTAATACCAAAAATAGTTATATTGACATGGTCAATAATGAGCTCAAAGTTAGCATTATGTCATATTCTAAAATTCAAGAGAAAATATGCACATAAGTGAAGTGTTTACCTCTATGTACTAGTAGTAGAAAGCCAAACTAACCATCCAAAAATACTAATTGTTCATTGCTCCATATTCTATATCCCAAAAAAAAAATTAGATCCTATTCTAAGTCGGTGCTACTTTTTCTTGTTTTTGTTTTTCATTTGCTGTAACTAGGATGTGGTGATAACATCTTTGTTTTTCCATCTCAACCCTCTAGTATTAAAATTAAGGTCTATTTATATTGGAGTTGCATCCTTGTAAGTTGAACTAGTTGGTAGAATCCTTTGGCTTACTGCACCTAGTTGTATTTTTGCAACAAAAAAAAACTACAATTAGTATGTTTTACTGCATTTAGTTAAGATACCAATGTTAGAAACAACATACAGTTAATATTTGGTTCCTAACTGTAGTTACTTAAGATCGAGTAGTAGATGGGTGAGGCCCACAATTCTATTCCACTTGAACTTGTGTAAATGCCAAAGCTGAATATCAGTGTACATATTACAGAGGGTTTTATTTATGCCCTTTCAATCATGACCTACAAGGGACTCTAGAAATTCATGTACTATACTGGTGCGGTACCCGCTCCCACTCATCTGTTCATCCAGATACTCCCCTCAGACATGAGCCAATAATTCCATAATTGCTCGCCCGGATGCTCACCTCGATAACGGGCCTCTCACTCAAGATAGAACATGTTATTCACTCATATCTTATTGTTCTATATTCATCCAATCAGTCCATTCATATAACCATTCAGGGCATCAATATACCCTAACCTTTTTGGGTTCTCTCACTGCTAATTAACCATTCATGGGATAATTAAGGAAGAAACACATTGAACATTGCAAGTATGAATGTCATTCATGGGATAATTAAGGGAGAAACACATTGAACATTGCAAGTAACATTTATACAAATAATTTCAAACAATCAACACTCAAGTCTTGAGCTATCAATACAACAATTACATCATAATCTAGTATCAAATAGTATCCGAAGACCAAATACGCATGTTGCAAATTCCACATACGTGCAAGTCATTATGTAAAGTCTATCTCCTTATAAAGCATATTCTACCTCGATTTTCAGAAGGAAGAATTCATCTGCTTCGCAAGAGCCTTGTCTTTCTGTAATGCCTCCAAACATTCAAAATATAAGTATAAGAGTAGAAGTCATATTCAATCATTTAACACTTTATTCAAGCCTAGAATTTCGATTCTACCCCATACATCCTGAAATTCTTATCAAAATAATATCTCAAGAGACAATTCATCACGTTCTATACCCTACATAGGAAACTTTTACATATTCCATGGAGTTTCTATTCCTTAAACCCTTTATTAGGTAGTCAACAATGGTAGAAATCTCAATTTGTTAACACCCAGTTCCCAAACTATCCAAAAATCATCATACTTACTTCCACATTCTCTCAAGAAGTGATCATTACCCATTTTTTAAGTCTCGGAATCAATACCTAGTCATTCCTCTAATCCTGACCCTAGTTTTCACACCCCTAGGGTTCTTGGCTAGGATTCCTGTATTAGAGGCTATCCTTGTGATTCTAGGGTGTTAGGGAATCACATAGAAAGAAAATTAGCTAGGGATCTTACCTTGGGGAGGAGAAACTATTGTGCATTCTAAAAATTGCCCTTCTGCTCTTAGAGTTCGTGCCTTACAGTAATGGGGTAAAACTCTAAAATTCTAACTTAAATCGTCATATTGCCTCTCGATGTCCGTTGCAACGAACCCGCTATGGAAGTCAGGGCCTCGCTATTGCTGACCTGACAGTTAGTCCTCCCTTCTCGCTACAACAGATTTCTCACCGTTATGATGGTCTCACTGCAGTGAAAACCTACCATTGCAGTAGTCCTCATTAACCAATAGCTAGAAATTCCCTACACATTTTCCATTCCTCAAACACAAGTAATAAGTCCAATTTTCTCAACACTTCCCACCACGTACCTAGGAACACATAAGTTATTTCAGACTTAATTCCCCCTAACGAAGGATGGGTCATTACATTAGATATCAATTAGAATACTGTTCATCCCTGAATGGTTAAAAAAAGGAAAAAAAAGAAAATACCTAACTCAAAAAATAGCTGGGGGTATTTTTCTCGCAAGTCTGCCTCGGTCTCCCAATAGGCTTCCTCCACTGGATGATTCTTCCACTTGACCTTTACAGTCGCAATCTCCTTTGATCTCAACTTGCGGACCTCACTCTATATAGCCATCGACTCCTCTTCATAAGACAGATTCTCATCAAGCAGCACTGAATCTCATCGAATGATGTAATAACAATCCCCATGATATTTATTCAATACGGAGACATGAAATACCGAATGAACTCTAGACAAACTTGGTGGCAAGGACAATTTTTAAGCCACCTCCTCCACACGTTGAAGGACTTCAAATGTCCTAATGTACCTCGGGCTATGCTTTCCCTGCTTTCTAAACTGCATCACCCCCTTAATAGGGGAAATTTTAGCAAGACCTGCTCTCCCACCAAGAACTCCATATCTCTCACCTTCTGGTCTGCATACTACTTTTGCCTACTTGAGCTGCCAAGAGCCTTTCTTGAATTATCTTGACCTTTTTCGAGGATTTCTTTAACAAATCAGTGTCCTATGGCCTCAGTTCAAATGCATCGAACCAATTGATAGGGGGTCTATATTTTCTCCCATATAAGGACTTAAATGGCGTAATGCCAATGCTTGAGTGGAAGTTTTTATTGTATGCAAATTTTTCCAAGAGTAATAACTTATTCGAGTGAACCCCGAAGTCTATAATATAAGCCCGAAGTATATCCTCTAACACCTGGATCGTCCTCTTCAACTGTATATCCATCTATGGGTAAAATATTGTACTCAGTCTAGCTTAGTTCCCCATTTATCCTATAGGTTCCCTAAAATTTAGAAGTAAATTGTGTACCTCTATTTGAGATAATCGACACTCGTACCCTGTGCAACCGAACTACCTTATTGACATACAGTTTGGCCAATCTATCTGCATTGTTAGTCATTTGAACTGGAAAGAAGTGGGCAGACTTAGTCTGTCGACAATGACCCAGATTGAGTCAAATTTCCCCAAGGTATTTGGTAGACCAACAACAAAATCCATTGCTATCTGCTCCCACTTCTATTCTAGAATAGGCATTCTATGGAGCACTCCCCTAGGCTTCTGGTGTTCATATTTCACTTTATAGAAATTCAGGCATTGGGTCACGTACTCTATGATATCTCTCTTCATACTGCTCCACCAATAGTGTTGCTTTAGGTCATGATATATCATGGTAACTCTGGGGTGTATGGATTATCTCGAGCTGTGAGCTTCTGAAAATATGGTTTTAGTAATATCTCCAACCCGAGGAACACATACATGTGCCCTTATCCTCAACACTCTTTCATCATCTATCACCACCTCCTTGGCCTCCCCTCGCAAGACTTGGTCATGAATCTTACTTAGCTTCGCATCCTCGAACTGCTTGGATTTTACTTCATCTGGCAGTGATGATCTAGCCTCCACACTAGCCAATACTCCACCTGACTCCGACATCGTAAGTCTCACAAGGTTGTTGGACAATGTCTGAACTTCTTTTGCAATTGAGCACTGGATAGCTTCCAAGCAAGCCAAACTACCAAAGGTTACCACTTTCCTACTCAAGGCATTTGCCACCACATTAGCATTTCCTGGATGATACAGGATCATGATATTAGTCCTTAAGTAGTTCCATCCACCTTCTTTGTCTCAGGTTGAGATCCTTTTGGGAGAACACAAACTGTAGGCTTAGATGGTCCATGAACATCTCATACCGGGCCCAATACAAGTAATGCCTCCAAATTTTCAAAGTGAATACCACCGCTGTGAATTTTAAGTCATGCATGGGATAGTTCTTCTCATGCACTTTCAGCTATCTTGAAGTAAATGCAATGCCTGTCTTTCCTACATTAACACAACACCCCAAATCAAACCGTTAGGCATCACAATAAACTACAAAGTCTTTACCTTTCGCTGGTAACACTAGGATAGGAGCCATGGTCAACAAGGTCTTGAGCTTTTGAAAGCTCTCTCCACATTTCTCTGACCATTGGAATGACACATATTTCTAACTCAGCCTTGTCAATTGAGAGGCAATGGCCGTAAAACCTTTCACAAACTAATGATAATAACTGGCTAGCCCCACAGAGCTACGAACTTTCATCACCATAGTGGGCTAGCCCAATTCCAAATTGCTTTTACCTTCTATGGATCCACTATGATCCTTTCCTTGGAGACTATGTGTAATCCCCCAAAAGTTCTGAGGACTAGGTGAGAGAATTGGAAGTGAGTTCAGTAGAAAAATCTACATTTTTGCCTTAGAACGAGTTGTGGTGAGAAGTAACAGACCGTGGGAGAATTCATAGTGGAATGCTGAAGTTGGATGACCAGACATGAGTCACACCCTGAATCATGGTGTGTGGATACGACTCATAGTCAGAAATCGTGGTAAGGCATAGGGATGTTAAGGTTGGAAAGGATAGATCATGGTACGACTCGTTATGGAAAATAACGAGTTATGACAAGGGTTGTGGTTTGGAAGTTCAGTGTATGGATAGGTTTTCATGAGTGGTGTCACGACCCATGGAAGAAAACTATGAGACGTGGTTTGTAACCCGTGGAAAATTCAGAGAAAGTGAGAATTGAGGTTCAGTGACGAGGAGAGGTGTTACGACTCGTGATGACATGTAATGACTCGTAATAGGCATCCGTGATTGGATCCTTAGGAACAATCTTACAACCAGTGGTGACAATGGGAGGTGACCATGAGTCGTCACTTCATGGTATGACTCGTGGTAAGAGTTGTGACGACTGAAAATGTTTATTTTCTAGAATTTTCATTAAGGGTATTTTCATAAATCTTAAGCTCCTAGGTCTTAAACTACATCATTGAAGAAGTGTATTAAGGGAGTTTAACATATTCTAATTAATTCAGCTTCCATGCATGCAAGCTTCAATGACTAGGGTTGTTGTTTCCGTTCTTATCATATTTATTTAATTTCAAGGGCCCAATGGATCAATCCTCCAATTCTCCTCCAAATCTATTAGGTTTTTAAAGTTAAGTTGAAAATCAGTTTATCCAGGTATGTAGGGCCATGAATGAGAGTTTTCTTTTACTCTCATGCCCAAATTTCTCCTCAAGTTCACGAATTCAAGTGTTAATTCATGCGTATGATCCTATGGGGTCCCAATTTTTATGAAATTCTCTATGATATATTTATAGGTCAATTTCCTTCATGTTTCAAAACATATTTTAAGATATGTGGGTAGATTTTATGCCTATGTTGATTATTAATTCATGGTTTGAAGTTTTTTTGAAAATTACGCTCAATTATGCAAGTTTCATGAAAAGTCAAATTTATGATTCGATTATGATTTTTATTCTCCTAATCCCTAATTTATGGTTCATGATTTATGATATGATATCCTACAAGTACTCTTCATGAATTTATGAAATCCAATTATGGTGATTTTCTAAGCATGTATATTCTTTATGATTTAAGAGTTTATGATTTTTGGCTGACTCACGAGCCCTATTTCGTGGCAAATCAGGTATTTCAAGTATGATCAAGTATGTTATGATTTAACTAGCCATGAACTTTATGTATTATTTCACGATAATTATATGAGTCATCATGTGCATGTTTTTGGGAGTAGTGTCTAGCATTGAGTAGGTCTGACGTTCAGGTAAACTCCAAGATCTCAGAACTACGTGCCACTGTAGGTATACATTCATGGTTAACCCTATGAGGTCCTTATTTGTTATATCACGCCATTTACGTCCCTTACCTAGAATGCTTGGGACGGCTCTGCTCACTTGAGTTAGATAGATGAGGCATCATGTAAGATTTATCATGATGGTTTTGGTTAAGACGTCCTCCTATTGTTCCTTTACTATTTATGCATTTTTATGTTTACAATACTTTGGCTCAAGTTATGATTTACAAGGTTCCTCTTATGATTTTATAACTAGTTTATGAATATTTAGAAAACCTTGAGCCCTCATGTTTATGCTATGATTATAACTGCATGTTTTGAACTGTCCTACTCTTATGAACTGTTATGTATTTTATTAGTACATTTTTACTTAGCTTGCATACTTAATATATTCAAAGTACTGACCACATACTCTATGATGTATTGTTTCATGATACAGGACCGAGCAATCAGACTCAACCACACCGTTAGTCCTGCTTCCATATCAGTTTAGTTTAGCCAGTGTTAATAATTCCTCGTCTTCCAAGGACATTTACTTTGGTTGTTGTTTTGTTATTTTAGTTACAGACTCTTATTGAGCTAGTTGGGGATATTTTCCCATCATCTCTTCAATTATGTTAGAGGCTTTTCAGACAATATGTAGAATCTCAGCTTGTCAGTGTTGACTTGGTTTATGGTTATTATGTGTGTAGATTTCCTTTTATTCATGTGTAGTTTATTAGTTTCCGTTAATTTATAATCTTTAGCCACTATGTTTATGCAATGGGTCGACTTGGAGCCACTCGTGGTTCTACGTTCCGTATTCGGTTTGGACCTACATTTGGGTCGTGACAAACTTGGTATCAGATAAAAGGTTCAGAGTGTCTTAGGGGGTCTGAAATCCGTGTTAAGTAGAGTCTTTTCCATGGGTGTGAAGCGCACCACACTTGTGGGGGAGAGGTTACAAGACGTTTTAGGAAATTTCCCTTCTTTCATGATCTATGTCGTGCAATAAAGTATCTCACCATCCACTCCAAGAGTCCCTCCCGAGTGGGAGATTGACTTTTGTATTGACCTTCTTTATGATATGCAGCTCATATCCATTCCTCCATATAGAATGGATCCAACCGAGTTGAAGAAGTTGAAGGAGCGGTTGAAGGATCTTCTGGATAAAGGATTCATCAGACCTAGAAAGTCCCCGTAGGGTGCACCGGTTCTCTTTGTTCAGAAAAAGGATGGGTCTCTTCGAATGTGCATTGACTATCTGCAGTTGAACAAGGTTACAATCATGAACAAGTATCCCCTCTTCAGAATTGATGACTTGTTTGACCAACTTCAGGGTGCTAGGTGCTTCTCAAATATAGACCTCAGATTCTAGTATCATCAACTTAGGGTTAGGGAGAGTCACAATCCAAAGATAGATATTAGGACTCAGTATGGTCATTATGAGTAGTGGTTATGTCTTCTGGACTAACAAATGCTCCTCCAACTTTTATGGATTTGATGAACAGGGTGTTCAAACCATACATGGATATGTTCGTGAATATCTTTATAGACGACCTTCTCATATACTCTCGGAGCGCGGAGGAGCATGTTGCTCACTTGAGGATTGTGCTATAGACCCTCAAGGATCACCAGTTTTTCACTAAATTCAGCAAGTGTGAGTTTTGGTTGGACTCAGTAGCATTTTTGAGCCACCTGGTGTCTAGTGAGGGTGTGCAGGTGGACTCTCAAAAGATAGAAGCTGTGAAAAATTGGCCTAGACCAGTTAGTCCTATAGATATCAGGAGTTTCTTGGGTTTAACTAGCTATTATAGGAGGTTTGTTGAAGGATTTTCATCCATTGCAGCACCATTGACTAAATTGACTTAGAAGAAAGTCAAATTTCAATGGTCGGGTGCCTGTAATAAGAGTTCTTAGGAGTTAAAGACTCGACTCACTACAGCTCCAGTGTTGACCCTACCTGAGGGTACAAATGGATTCATTATGTATTCTGATGCCTTTAACATTGTTCTTGGGTGTGTGTTGATGCAACATGGTAAGGTCATTGCATATGTCTCTAGATAGCTTAAGGCTCACGAGAAGAATTACCTGACGCATGACATAGAATTGGCAGCGGTGGTGTTGACATTGAAGATTTAGAGACACTATTTGTATGGGGTCCATGAGGATGTACGGACCACAAGATCCTATAGTATGTTCACTCAAAAGGACTTGAATTTGAGACAAAGGAGATGGTTAGAGTTGCTATAGGACTATGACATGAGTTTCCTTTATCATCCGGGCAAGGCCAATGTAGTGGCGGATGCCCTTAGCAAACATTCTATGGAGAGTGTTTCTCAGTTTGCACGACTAGGAGTTCACCTCGTGGATTCGACATGCGGTGGTGTTATCATTTAGAATGGTTCAGAATCTTCTTTGGTGACAAAGGTCAATGCTAGACAAGATGAGGATCCTATTTTTGTTTAGTTGAATGAAGCGGTTCAGAATCAGAAGGTAGAGGTCTTCTCCCAAGGGGGAGATGGTGTACTTCTTTATCAAGGTCGTTTGTGTTGTTCAGGGTGTTGATGACTTGAGAGAATGGATGTTGCATGAGGCTCATAGATCTTGGTATTCTATCCATCTAGGTGCCACCAAGATGTATCGTGGCCTACGGGAAGTCTATTGGTAGAATGACATGAAGAAAGATATAATAGAGTTTGTGGCTAAGTGTCCAAATTATCAACAATTGAAAGTGGAGAATCAAAGACCAGGAGAAGTGCTACAAGACATCAGTATCCCCACCAGGAAGTGGGAAGAGATCAACATGGATTTCATCACAGGGTTACCTCGTGCACGTTGATCGTGCACGTTGATAGTATGACTCTATTTGGGTGGTTGTAGACAGGTTGACTAAAGCAACCTATTTTCTACCAGTCAAAACTACCGACTCAATAGAGTATTATGCTAAATTGTAAACTTGGGAGTTAGTTCGATTTCATGGGATTCCCTTGTCTATAATTTCGGATAGAGGTACTCAGTTCACCTTGTAGTTTTGGATATCGTTTCAGGAGGGACTTGGTACCCAGGTCAAGTTTACCATACCCTTTCACCCATAAACAGATGGTCAGGATGATCGTACCATTCAGACTCTCGAGGATATGTTGAGAGCATGTCTAATTGACTTCAAAAGTAGTTGGGATGATCATTTGCCTCTTATCGAGTTTTCTTGCAAGAACAGCTACCACTCTAGCATTTAGATGGCTCCGTTTGAGGCTCTTTATGGGCGGAGATGTAGATCGCCTATTGATTGGTTTGAGGTAGGTGAGGCTACATTGATAGGGTCAGATTCAGTTCATGAAGCTATGGGAAAAGTTCAACTTATAAGGGAAAGGCTAACAATAGCTCAAAGTCATCAAAACTCCTATGCTGATGTGAGGAGGAGAGAACTGGAGTTTAAAGTTGATGAATGGGTGTTTTTAAAGGTGTCTCCCATGAAGGGAGTGATGAGGTTCAAAAAGAAAGGGAAACTTAGTCCCCGATATGTTGGTCCCAATAGGATTGTAAGACATGTTGGCAAGGTGGCCTATGAGTTGGAGCTACCAGTGGAGTTGGCTTTGATACATCCAGTTTTTCCATGTATCATTGTTAAAGAAGTGCGTTGGTGATCCAAATTTGGTTGTCCTGGTGGAGAGCATAGGTGTGAAGGATAACCTTAGCAATAAGTAGGTTCCCGTTGAGATCCTTTATCGTCAGGTTCGGAAGTTGAAGAACAAAGAAGTAGCTTCGATGAAAGTCTTGTGGAGGAATCAGCTTGTTGAAGGAGCTATGTGGGAGGCCGAAGTAGATATAATGGCTAGATAATCGTATTTATTCCCTTCTGACTCAGTTCCAGCATGAGGTATCAGTTTCCTCCTTAGTATTCTATTCAGTTTCATGTCTAGTTCATGTCTCTCAGTTTCCTTTATGTCAGTGCATGTACATGTGATCCTTGAATTCGAGAAAGTGAGAATTGAGGTTCAGTAAAAACGAGAGGTTTTACGACCCATTCCATGACCATCGCCACGGTTCCCTCAAAGAATGAAGAAGAAGGTGGAGAATGGTAAGTTTCAAAATTTTTTGTCAATTCTAAAATAATTATCTGTAAACATATCATTGGTCGAGGCATTGGAACAGACGTCGGGATACACCAAGTTTATGAAGGACCTTGTTACGACAAAAGGTCCGTGAGCTATGAGCCTATGGATAATGTGCATCATTGTAGCGCTATAGCCTCATGGGTCTGTGCCCAGAAAAAAGAAGATCTAGGTTCCTTCACTATTCCATGTATAATTGGTGATATTCAGTTCGTGAGGGCACTCTGTGACTTGGGAGCAAGCATCAATCTGGTGCCGTTAGTTGTGTTTAAGCATCTGGGCATGGGAGCCCCCACACCAACTACTGTGCAGCTGTTGATGGTCGGCTGAATTGTGAAGAAGCCTATGGGGATCCTGTTTTATGTACTTGTTAAAGTGGACAGATTCATGTTCCCAACGGACTTCATGATCCTTAATTGTGAGGTTGATATTGAGGTCTCCATCATTTTGTGGCGACCATTCCTTGCCACTGAGAGGGCTTTAGTAGATAGGGAGGCCGACCAATTCAAATTCAGACTACACAAAGAAGAGGTCACCTTCAATGTCTGTCGGTCAATGAAACAACCAAAGGAGTACAGAGTTGTCTTAGAAATCGAGGATGAGTCTGAGTTCCTTGACGAAGTCTAAGTAGTTAAGAGACTTGCATCATGCCACGATGTTAAATTAGGAGCTTCTTTTGAGGCAACCCATGTGGTGGATTGGTGAATTCTAAGTAACCGAACCACCTACATCGTATCGTGACGTTAAATCAAGCGCTTCTTGGGAGGCAACCCAAGTTTATTGACTTATGTGTGTTTAGTGTGCAGGAGAAACAAAAACAGGTGGCAGAAGAATTGTTGAACATACTGGTGCTATGGTTCTCAGTATGACTCATAAGAGGATTGTATGGACTGCAGTATGAATCGTGGTGAGAAGCAGAGATGTATCTCAGTACATGAGTTCAAGGTATGATTGGTTCTACGACTCATAGCTTTATTGTACGGGTCGTAATACTCACTGTGGTTATGAATTATGCAAGGCATGGACCTCAAAGTAAGAGAGACCTATGAGTCATAGTATGGGTCATACCTGCAAAGTACGAGTCATAAGATGTACTCGTAGGTCCAAAGGTAAGATTTCTTAACATCTCTGTGTGAGTCCTAGGGACGAGTCACAGGTCCTTCCTACGATGGGTCAAAAAGCTTAAAATTACCCAACTCAACCAAGATTTTTCAAATTTTCCCTAAAACCTATTTAAACTTCAAACCTATCAAAACTTTCTCCCACGCACTCAAAATTAAACTCACGAAAGAACTCACGACTCCCTCACACCTGTAACTCAGAATCATGATCAATTGAGCAAGCTTTTTACTTAGATAACATTGTTAAATTCAAATTCCAACCCTAGTTCCTGATTTCCAGTCGAAGTAAGCAGCATTGCTCATCATTCAAGTAAGTGTTATGCTCTAAATTGAGTAAAAAGACCTATTATGCCTGAAAAAACTTGCTTATTCATTTAGAGTCCTCCAAATGCATGAAAAATCAAATATGACAATGAACAGTGATGTGAAAAAGTTAATGTGTGACTGGTTAGGAATTTAACATGTTAAAATTGCACAACGAACTGCTAAAAACTTGACTTACGGGTTGTGAGTAAAAAGGGTAGGAATGGGTAATTGGTAAAATGTCATGAATGCATGCCTAGACTTGGGGAATTCTGAGTACCTAACAAAAAATCAAATTCACCTACAAAATGAATCAAAAATAAGGCAGGGACAGGCTTCACAAGCCTTCCAACGACTCGTAGTTTCACACTACAACTCGTAGGACGGCTCGTTGGGACTGTCCCAAGCCATTGTAAAAATCATGAGGTATGAAACCTAGTACAGCTCATAGTATCCTTTTGTGAGTCATACTTGGCAATCATACTAAGAGTCTAAAAAGGGTTAAATCCAAAAGTGACAGTACGATCCTTCCTACGACTCGTGGAATCGACTTACGGGTTGTACCATGAGTCATGAAAAAATACAGAACAATTATTTTCAAGAGGCATCCTCATATGACTTGTGGTACGAATCATACCTTCGTGGTACGAGTCATACCTCGGTGCGTAACATTTATCTGAGACATTATGAGTCTTAGTACGAATCATACCTCCAAGGTACGACTCATACTGTAGACCCGTGATAAATTATAGAGGACTTTTTTATTGATTTCTTTTTCTCAGGGTTGGAATTCTAACCTTTTTCCTACACAGGTACAATGATGCAGAAAAGAAATGCAACCAAAGCAACAACTTGGAGGTCACTGATAGATGAAACCTCCGAATATGAACAAGAGGGAAACACACCTAGTGGTTCAGTGGAGGAATACCGGGTCGACACATCTAACACTAGGGTGAAAGCTAAAGCCTAGGATGTGGCAGCCACTGCCACAGTTGCTGGTGCTCCCCAATTTGAGAAGGGAGCTGAGGAAAGAGCCCAAGTGTTTGGAAGTGGCTCTAATGATGAAGAGGGGTCTGAGAAGGCCAATCCGACGTTGTAGACAATGAGTACGAATCTTAGGAGGAGGCACCCAATGCCGAGCAGGACTAGAGTCCGCCTAGGGAGAACTGTACCATTTGGTGGAGAGTACCAGGAGCCCATGAGATTTATGAATAGGGTAATGCTCTCACCACCAAGAAAAAACCTAGATAGAGCATTCAAGAAGAACCGCGGATCTTCCCCAATACATTGAACGAGGTGGAGGAGATGAAACAGATATTCAGCTTCTATAGGTTCGACTGGATGGCTAGAACCCTGGATAGATACACTTAAGAGATTGTATAGGATTTCTACATCATTTATTTGGTAACCATGGAGCAAAAAGCAAAAGAAGGGAAAAAATTTAAAGATCAGCCCAAGTTGGAGAGCGTCATGATACGAGGCCGCAATATGGATATATCCGAGTGCACTATTACTCGAGTGTTATATGGGCCCCAATTTATACCATCACATGCTACACCAGAGTATGACTATCGGGTGGAAGCCATGAAATAGATCAAACATATGGGCTTTGATGAGAGGCGGAGGCAGATTAAGTGGTTTTCCGAGGTTATTGCTATAGAAAAAGAAGAAGAAGATGGGTCACTAGTAGTAAGCAGGTCACAAAGAATTCTTTGAACTTCATAGCAAAAGCCTGCTAGACATTAGTGCACCACCGATTGGCCCCAACAGTAAATGATAATGTCACGCCCCGCCCTGGGGGGTATGACTGGCACCTGGTGCCCTAGTAGGACCTGGACTGCTAACTGGTGGGCCTAGGCACATCTGGTGCCTGGCTA
>JACEIK010005636.1:71180-87708 GCA_018107945.1 Datura stramonium
CTCCTTCAACTCATTAAGCTCAACTAGATCTATTCTATAAGGAGGAATAGATATAAGCTATGTATCGGGAAGAAGGTCAATACCAAAGTCGATCTCCCTCTCTCGAGAGTTTCCCGGTAGATCATCTGGCAACACCTCTGGATACTCACACATTATAGAAACTGATTGGATAGTTGGGGTCTCGAATGTAGCATCCTTTACCTGAACTAGATGGTACACACAACCTTTAGATATCATCTTTCTGGCCTTAAGGTAGGAAATAAAGCGACCTACAGGCACAACTGAACTACCCTTCTACTCTAGGACTGGCTCACCCGGAAACTAGAACTCTATCACACGGTTTCTATAATTTACTGAAGCATAACATGCATGAAGCCAATCCATGCCAAAGATAACATCAAAATCTGTCATGGATAACTCTACTAAATCTGCTGAGGTGACTTTCTGAAGGACTGTGATAGGATAATTTCTATATACCCATCGAGCTATAACTGAATCACCGACTGGAGTAGAGACTGAGAAGGATTCTGATAGGATTTTTGGGCTGACTCCGAAACTACTAGCATAGGATATTACAAAAGAGAAAGCAGCCCATAGATCTAACAATGCATAAACGTCAAGGTGAAATACTCATAATATATCGGTGACTACATCTAGAGATATCTCTTGCTCTTGAGAAGAGGCAAGGGCATAAAACTTGTTCTAACGCTGACCACCACCTACACTAGTGGATGCACCCTGCTAAGCTGAGAGTGCTGGTAGGGCTGCTGAAGTAGTGGTTGGGTCTTGGCTTCTACCATGGCCCTGACTAGCTGTTGGACATTCTTTGAGAATATTTTCAGGCTTCCCACACCCGAAACAAGCACCTGTACCTGCTAAGCACTGACCAGTGTGCCTCCTACCACACTTGTCACAACCTGGAATGCTGGGCTCTACAAGTCTGCTCCCTTAACCTCGGTGTCTGATGCTCGTCCCCTCTGATCGCTCCTTGACCTGGATGGTACACTCGTTGCTGACGGCGCTAGGGCTGATGATCTCTGGTGGGACTGCTGACGATGCCCACCACCAGGCCTCTGCTGGGAAACCTCAAAACTATCTGTCCTGGCCCTCTTAGCCTCCCTCTCTCCTCCATCTATTGGGCATACAAAACCAATTAAGATAAGTCCATGTCCTGATGAAGCATAGGGGTCCCGCAATCCTTAACCAGGTAGTCTATTACCCCATGCACAAACCTGCTCACCATCTTGGTTGCATATTTGAAAAAGTGAGTGAAATCTAAAGCATACTCCTAGACTATCATGTTGTTCTGCCTTAGGTTCACAAACTCAGCTTCCTTGATCTCCCTCATCTTTCAGGGAAATAATCGATCCAAGAACGCGATAAGAAACTCATCCCAACCAATAGGACCTGTACCGACTCCCCGGCTATCCTTCCACTGTCTGAACTAGAAATGAGCAACCCCTTTCAGCTGATAAGAGGCTAGATCTGCATACTCCTCCCCTGTCACCTCCATAATATGGCTTATCTTTTGAATCTCATCAATAAACTCATGTGGATCCTCGTTCACTCCCGATCCAAGGAACTCAGGGGGATTCATCATAAGGAAGTCTCTGACTCTTGCTGCTACCGCATTCCTAATCTGGGGAACATGGACCACCGCCTGCTGGTTGACTTGGACGGTCAATGCCTATGCCAACATCTGGATGGCTGTCCTAAACTCAGCATGGGTAACCTGCTCAGACACCTTATCCTTGGGTGCTGGTGGGGCCTGCTAGTGCCCCATCTCCGTTGCCATTCTCATGGCCATTTCCGTTTCTGTTCTTTCTTCCGTTAACTCAAAGAGGAGACATGATTCAACAAATGTGTGTAGCACGAGTTAGAAGGATAGAGAGACATTTCATCGCACGACATAGATCTTGAAAGAAGGGAAATTTTCTAAAATGCTTCATAGCGTCTTCGTCATAAGTGTGGCGCATGAAAAAAATTATACTTAATGCGACTTTCAGACACTAGGATACTTCAAAACCTTACTCTGATATCAAGTTTTTTATGACCCAAACATAGGCACGGATCTAGATACGGAACCTAGTGTCACACCCCAAACTCAGGGAGGCGAGAATGGCACCTGGTACCACCCCTGAAATGAGCATACACGATGCCCAAAAATAAAACAAAGGCTAGAACCGATAGAGGTTCAACAACACAAAACTATAAAATTAGAATAAGATAATAGACTATAGCGGAAGCTGGTTCATCTGACCAACCAAAAAATAAATACCATATTCCGTCAAGTCCACGGAATGAAAAACAACTATACAATATGGCCCACCTGGCCTATAAGAACATACTAAAACCAAAGCAATGTCTATGAGCCTCTATGAATAGATTAGTAACCAAATGATCAGGACAGGGCCTCGAACTACCCTTAACTCAAACATCTGCGACTCCGAAAGACTTGGAGCGCACCAATTCAGCTGGAACTCCACTTAGTAACCAAGAATCTGATCTAACAGCCTATCATCGCCTGCAGGAATGAATGCAAAACCCCGACTAAGGCATCAGTACAATAATGTACCGAGCATGAAAGGCAGAAACAACTGGAAGACTAATATTAGAGATCAACAGATATACCAAATATCGAAGAAGGAGAACTGAACTTAAGTAAACACATAAAACCTACCTAGCCCCCATAATCCTGGCAAGTACAAGCAAACATACAAATAGAACCTGTCTGGCCCCCATAAGCCCGGCAAGTCCAAAAAGTAAATAACAATACAACGACACCTAGATGACCCAGCCTCACACACGACCTCTCGACACGATCATAACAATCTTCCATGACTACAATTCTCCGCGCTCAAGCCCGAGACGCCAACCAAACCATCACCTTAAACACACCATTATCACCATATAAACAACAGAACAAGAGTTAAATAATAGAAAAAACACAAGACACCAAAAAATAGCCAACACATACGTCAACACAGACGACAATGACTATGGAATTTATGCCAAAAAAGGGAGGACAAGCCTAAAATACCTTAGCGTCAAGCCTAGACGAACTTGAGCCTTCAACTCCACGAACCTACTGCCTAAAGGCAGTCCAAGATTCTGACAAAATGCAGCCAACACAACTCAACAACAAAACAAGATAAATGAAGCTTACCCGATAAGATTCATAGGAATTCGATGGTAGAAACTCTAAGACAACAACCTATCGATGTTAAAACACCTATAAACAACCTTTAAAACTAAGGAGAACAAAAGAAAGAAGGCTTACCAATAGCTTCACTATGAAACAACCACCAACATCCCCGAAACGATACCAAACCACGGACTACACGCGATTCCCGACTTCCCGACACCAAAACCATGTTGAGCCATGGATTCTAGCCCCAAAACCCAAAGGAAACCATGGAGAGAACTTGATAGAGGTTTCGTAAGAAATATATGCTGGAAAATAAATTTTTGATGACCAACAACCGACCAAAGGGGATTAAATAATCCTCCACCGCCTTAGACCCTTATGAGGTGCCTGCTTGCGCGGTCTCGCGAAAATCCGAATATCTCTCTACTCCGAAGTCAGATTGGAAAACGGTTTAATGAGATGGAAACTAGACTCATAGATCTTTAATTTGGATTCACACCCCTAAATCCATATAGTTTGGGAGAAACACTTCGATACATTTTACCTAAATTTCAAGGAATCTCAAGAAGGAAATTTTGCAATAACCTTTTCTGATTTTTTGCTCTACAACTTGATCAACGTCCAATATTAAATATGATCATAGAGTGATTCAAATAACTCATAAAACTTCCTTCTTGGCCTATTAGGTACTCTTAGTCCTTCCTTGAAAGTATGATTTTATCGCTCAAACTATCCGGGGTGTTACATCCTCCCCCCCCATAAAAACATTCGTCCTCGAATGTTTGACGACACGCACGACTCCAACTCAAGGACCAACATAGCACAACATCGCATGACATAGCCTCACATGGAAAGACTATGGCAAAAATATCCAAACAACAAAACCTTGCACCATGCCTAGGTGCGACACAACTATAACCATAATCAAAATAAGAATCTTACCTGCCACCATGTCTAACCACTGGATGACTATAATTCATCAAGTTACAAGCATCGCTGAAAATGTCAGAAAACGTGAGTCTAGACCTGACTCCTGTGACATCTGACTTCTTACACGATTTCGATCCAGAAAGAAGGGTAACAATCCTAAATTCCCTATAGCCTCCTATTTATAAGTACACTGTGCAATGCACACAAAAACAAGACTCTACTAGTCACGGCTCATAGACTCCTTAGGATGAACTGCTCTGATACCAAGTCTGTCACACCCCAAACCCAGGGAGGTGTGACTGGCACCTGGGGCCACCCCTGATATGACCATACACAACGCCCAAAAATAAAACAAAGTCCAGAACCGATGAGGGTCAACAACACAACTATAAAATCATAAACACACAGTAAACATTAGCGGAAGCTGGCTCATCTGACCAACCAAAAAAATAAATGCCGTATGTCGTCAAGGCCACAGAATGGAAAACAACTATACAATATGGCCCACCTGGCCTATAAAAACATACTAAAACCACAACAATGTCTATGAGCTTCTATGGATACATTAGTAATCAAATGATTGGGACAGGGCCCCGAACTACCCTTAACTCAAACATCTGCGACTCCGAAAGACTTGAAGTGCACCAACTCAGTTGGAACTCCACTCAGCAACCAAGAACCTTATCTAACAACCCATCATCACCTGTAAGCATGAATGTAGCGCCCCGACTAGGGCGTCAGTACAATAATATACCGAGCATGAAAGGAAAAAACAACTAGAAGACTAAGATGAGAGATCAACAGATATACCAAATATTGCAGAAGGAGAACTGAACTTAAGTAAACACATAAAACCTACCTGGTCCCCATAAGCCTAGCAAGTACAAGCAAACATACAAATAGAACCTGCCTGGCCGCCATAAGCCTAGCAAGTCCAAAAATTAAAAAACAATACAATGGCACCTAGCCGACCCAGCTCACCTGTCATTGCCTCTAGACCTCTCAATGGCCTCTGCTAATACCATCCAACATCTAACATCCACTCCTATCAGATAATAAATAACACAAGCAACAACCACAATATAATTCCAAACAAATCACAAGTAAACACTAGTTAATCGACATCATCAATCTGATACTGCCGGACACTCTCTCGGCTGTGCATAGTTAACGGAGCTCAATCCATCTGGGAGAACCAAGTGCGATCCCAGGAAGGCTCAGACATGTCGGACCACTCTCGAATCATGTCTCAACTCGACATTATGGAGGATATCATTCTCAACCCCGTAGGTCATTTCACTCCTTGGGCTCAACCCCTCAGCCAGAAACACTCTCGTGCGTTAGGTATCCACAAGCCACAAGGCACCTCAGGCTCGACCCCTAGCCGTAACAACTCCTGTGCATTAGGTATCCACAAGCCATAAGGCCTCAAACATAACACACACACAATCAACAAAAGTAATAATACATGCTCAAATAGCTCACAATCGGCTCTCAAACCCCACAACCCGACTATTACAATACAATACTATTCTTTCACGTCTAGCCGTCCACCAACGAGCCACTAACCAAGCTAAGTATTACCATCCTAAGCAATCTATCCTCAAGATTTACAAACAGCCCACATGCCACTCTTCTTACCACTAACATCAAGGGACACGGCTAAATCAGCCCAAGTGTCACCACAACCATCACGTGCCATCGACACAGTCGACACGGTCGACACGGTCGCCAATTCAAATATAACAAAAGATTGTCGCAGCCATCGGCTTTAAACACTCTAATCCCTCATTCACTTCCCAATATAATCACCTAATCTTATTCACTAAAACATCCCACAATTTTCTACAAGAACCACACGGACTCTTGTCACGAGCTTAACAATCTTCCATGACTATTACTCTGCGTGCTCAAGCCTGAGACACCAACCAAACCAGCACCTTAAACACACCATTATTACCATATAAATAGCATAACAAGAGTTCAATAATATCAAAAACACAAGACATCACAAAACAACCAACAAAAACATCAACACGGACGACCATGACTATGGATTTCATGCCGATAAAGGGAGGGACAAGTCTAAAATATCTTAGCTTCAAGCCTTGCCGAACTTGAGCCTTCAACACCACGAACCTTCTTCCTAAAGGCAGTCCAAGATTCTGCCAAAACGCAGCCAACAAAACTCAACAACAAAACAAGACAAACAAAGCTTACCTGATAAGATTCATAGGAGTTCGACGGTAGAAACTCTGAGACAACAACCTACCGGCATTAAAACACCTATAAACAACCTTTAAAACTAAGGAGAACAAAAACAAAGAAGGCTTACCAACAGCTTCGCCATGAAACAGCCACCAACATCCCGGAAAAGACACCAAACCACGGACTACACGCGATTCCCGAATTCCCGACACCAAAACCATGTTGAGCCATGGATTCTAGACCCAAAACCCAAAGGAAGCCCTGGAGAGAACTTGAGAGAGGTTTCATAATAAATATATGCTGGAAAATTAATTTTTGATGACCAACAACCGACCAAAAGGAGATTAAATAATCCTCCACCGCCTTAGACCCTTGTGAGGTGCCTTCTTGCGCAGTCTTGCGAAAATCCGAATATCTCTCTACTTTGAATCGGATTGGCAAATGGTTTGATGCGATGGAAACTAGACTCAAATATCTTTATTTTTATAGGTTGCACACCCCCAAAATCCTAATAGGTTGGGAGAAACACTTCGATAGATTTGACCTAAATTTTAAGGAATCTCAAGAAGGAAATTTTGTGATAACTTTTTTCGAATTTTTGTTCTAAAACTTGATCAACATCCAATCTTAAATATGATTATAGATTGATCCAAATAATTCATAAAAATTCCTTCTTAGCCTATTAGGTACTCTTAGTCCTACCTTGAAAGTACGATTTTATCGCTCAAACTATTTGGGGTGTTACACCTAGAACCATAAATGGCTTAAAGTTGACCCATGACATGAACATGACAACTAAAGCTCAACGTAAATAATTTTGGAAAGCAACGTTTGAAATAGCGAAAGTCTGAAAATCTAATAGTATCTGAACAACAAAATATATAACTTTGATCCGAAGTTGAATACATACTATGTCTGATGAGCATATAACATCCTAATGAGTTGATGGGACAAGACCCCAACTAGCTCACTAATAAACTGGAAACAGAATGATACTAATGACAGACTGATAAAGAGATCCTCGGAGGATGAGAACTCACCAACAAACTGGATATGCTAACTCTGAGAACGGACTAGCGGCGGGACTAAACCTAAACATCTTAGCCTATATCATGAAACGATATAGCATAGAGTATACGGTGAGTACTTGGACTGTATCAAGTATGAAAAGGTAAGTAAAACTAAGATCATGCACATCATAAAACATTTCATCATAAGATGTTGAGAGTAAGGCTTGCATGCTATTATCTGAAAAGATGATTTAACATAACTGAATATCATAATTAAATCGAATGACCCAAAGCTGAAACTAATAATCATAAGTAAAACTAAACATTGGGCCAAACCTGCTGAAAACATAATATCATGACTCATGAACATGCATAACTGAAATAATTAGGAACAATGGGAGACTCGTCATATAACCAACATTACCACAATAGAGCTGACGTGACCCCAACTATTACACTCAAGTGGGAAGAGCCGTCCAAAGCCTTGCCAGGGCTAAGGGAGCCACTATGATATAGATAACGCTACAGGCCCCTTGGGGGAAGGGGAAGCTCGCAAAGGAGGTCCCAAGAATCTGAACATACCTACGTTGGCATGTACTTTTGAGCCATAGGGTTAACTGAACCCTTATCCTACTCGATGCTAGACACTACTCCAAAAACATACATATGCTCTCCATAATTTTTCAACGAAGCTAAACCATCATCTTTCGATGAAGCTGAATCATAACAGTGCATGCTTTATCTTAAAACATAACATGAGGACCCTTGGCTCAAACCATACCACAAGCTGGAAAGTGGGATTCTAGACTCCAAAACCATATGGTAAGCTACTATCGTGAAGTTGGAGTACATCATGAAACATACTTGGTCCGATGGGCTTGCCCAAACATAAACATGCTTTGAAATAGATTTGATAGTCCAAAATCATGGATATTGGCATAGTTATTCAAAATCATACTTTTATCATAGATATCTCATCTTACTTATAAACATAGATCATAATCACAACTCCTTATGAGCTTACATAATTAGGCATCATATTTTTAAAACTTCAAAATCAATTTTGTAATTGAAATCATTATAAAACATACCCATGAATCAGAAAACAACATTAGAAACATGAATAGAATTGACTCATGATAGATACCTAGAGAATTTTCACAAATTGTATTAGAACCCTATGGAATCATCAACCTTGAATTTCATGATTTTAGACGAGGATTTGGGCATCAGAGTGAAGAAATACTCCCATTCATAACCCTAAATACCTGGGTACTTTGCTTTCACAAAGTCCTTTGAAAACCCAAGTTAATTGACGAAGAACCTAAGGAATCCTCAAGCTTGATCTCCAATGAACTCCTTAATATTACATGAATGAAATGGGAAGGCATAGAATAGGTTAAGCACTCTTAAAACCCTCCTGACTGAGCTTAAAATGATATAGTTTAGGACCTAGGGGCTTAGAAATTATGAAAACACCCTTACAGAAATGCAGGAAAATTACTCACAGCCAGTTACCAGATAGGATACCACGACTCATGGTGAACCTGATGACTCACGGTGACCAACCCATGAAGTCTACTGGCCAACCCTCATTTTCAACTCTACTCCAGACCACGACCAACTCCACTAGTCATGGAGTCACATCACGACTCATGGCAGCCTCTCGTGGTTACCCCTAGACCAAGAATCGTTGCCAATCTCTCTTTACTTCATGAGTCACTTAACGACTCGTGAAGTCTTCCCCAGGTCACTAGATGACTTATCTGGTGGCCCAGGCAAAATTTTCCTATTTACTTCGCTTGAACCTTCAGGTCTGATCCTAGGGATTTTTAGGGTATTACATTACTCTCATGATATATATTGATTTATACTCAGGTTTTCAAAATATAATTTTATTAGAATGTTTTACTTTCTATACATTCTTAGTACATTCAAAGTGTTGACCACATACTCTATGTTATACCATCTCATGATATAGGTTCGGTGATCCTTCTCAGTCCTGATGTTAGCTCTATCCCGCTTAGCCCAGCTTTATCCCAATTTTTGTAAGTCCTCATAATCTGAGGACATCAATTTTTGATTATTTCTATTATTTTAAGTCTTTTAGTTTCAAACTTAGCGAGCTATTTGGCGGTGTTATCCCATCAGCTCATTAGATGTTTAGAGTCTTTTCTAATAGTCATTAGTGGATGATTAGCGATGTTGATTGTTAGTGTTTCTCATGTTGTTATATTATATGTCCCAGACTTTCTCTTATCCATGTTTATGATTCTTTTCTGCTTTAGTTATGCTCTCATTCATGCCATGTATTTGGCATAGATTAGCTTGGAGCCATTCGTGGTTCTAGGTCCCATGTCTCGATCCAGAGTCCTAGCTCGGGTCGTGACAGATCAAGGCTATGCAACCTCTCATGACAGCTGACTAGGAACTCATATGCATGCTTCTCAATATCACTAGTAAAATAGGGAGGACCCACCTAAACAAAGCGATCAAATATATTTTTCTCTTCTACTGACATCACTAGTCTAGCCACAGTTTGGGAAGAAATAACTAGCACTAGTAAGGAATCAATATGGGGAGTGCAACAATAACTATATTCTCTACGGGTTTCTAAAAACCCTAAACTAGTATCTGAATCTTGAGTGTAGGACCCAACTCTGCCATGTGAACCATCTAGGTTGACAAATAGAACCCCCATCTAAAACATACCCTTCAAAAAGCTCAAGATAAAAACCATTGTATCCTGCAATATCTGTGTATCTATGAAACTTGGTGGTACCTAGGTTGGTCCCATGTCCTCGGGCTAATAAGGCTCATCCTCAATCTCAATCTCTAGCTTAGGGGACCTAGCACGACCCCAAGCAACTACAATAGCTCATGGTTTAGCTCAGCCCCAACCTTGAGCCCTACCTCGACCTCATGGGGAGCCCTAGTAGTAGTTGCAGGTGTCTCATCTCTGACCTTACATAGCCTTGTCCTCACCATCTATGAGAGAATAAGACACGAAGTTTAGAAACTAAGAAATAACCTATTTCGCATGATAAGGAATCAAAGAATATAGTTTTCTAAAATGTCTTATAGCCTCTCAAAGATAG
Source organism: Datura stramonium (assembly GCA_018107945.1). Lineage (NCBI taxonomy): Eukaryota > Viridiplantae > Streptophyta > Magnoliopsida > Solanales > Solanaceae > Datura > Datura stramonium. The sequence continues at coordinate 81,575 of JACEIK010005636.1, forward strand.
ATACAAACATTATCATATCAATCCATTAGACTCTACTAGATACCTGCTCTTGTATTTGTGAAACTAGTGAACCTACATGCTCTGATACCAAATTATCATGTCTCAAAATCCAAAATTATGATGGTATCTACCCTATCCCGCCAGTAGGTAAACCCAACTCCAAGTAAACCTTACCAACAAAAATAATAATTTCACAAGAAGCAAAATGAAAAGACTGAGTCTCAAAACCCAACTTTCATAGTACAAAACATAAAGTACAGAAGAAAACAACCATGCCTAAAACCTAGTGTCACCAGTACAAGAGGCTCTACAAGAAAGTATAGTTGTTCATGACTGCAAGTCTATCTAGAATATCAACAAGATAGGAAAATAACATAAATGAAGTCAGGCTTCGCTTTGAAGACGAGTATCTTGCCTAAGCTTCAAAGTGACCACAACCTCAAACAACGCAAAATCAGCATGGACTACTAGTGCTAGGGTCTGCATAAAAAAAGATGCAGCAAGAGTAGTATGAGTATAAAAATATGGGTACTTAGTAGGCATCTTAGATCGATCAAGCAAGAGCAACTACTATATCATACAAAAAATGAAAAAAATATATACATGCACTAAGAAGAATAGCCCAACAATCCATTAAATATAGTCAATAGGTAGTAATGCAAAATATTAATAATAATAATATGCAGTGTAATCCAATACAATATAATAGCTAATGATCCTACCGATATATACCCCCACCATAGAATATGTTTTAAGGTAGGACCCATAGAGAACTCGTGAGGTCCATATACCTTACCCGAACTCAAATCGAGACTGTTCATATACCTTGCCTAGACTCGAATTGGGACTTTCCATCAATGTTATTAAATAACGCATGCCGTCACTCCAACTTGAAGCATATATCTTTTATCAATTAGTAAAATCATTTGGAACTAATCTTCAGTGCATATAAATATTTTTTAAAAATGATGTTTTTATTGTGCCAATTATGTGATCCATGAGAATGAATATTTATGTGATCCATGAGAATGAATATTTATGCATGATCAAAATAATAAAATAAATTTCAAATGCAACAAGTATATGTGTGTGTGCGTGTGTGAATGTCATTTCACTGCAATTACTACAGACTACAAGCCTTCTCAATAATAGATTTACTTTCTTAGGCCATATTTCATCAAGTTAAGAAGATTATTTTTAATATAATTCCCATCTTGGAAAAATAACCCCTCATATATGTTAAGATTCTAGGAATTGGGTAAAACTCAACAATGACGTAATTCCAAGTCGTGAAATGCCTATCAGCTAAAACCCAGTCTTCGATTCCACAGCTATAATCAATACTTCCAATACTTCAAACCCAATATTTTGGGCAACCCATAACATTCTTTATATGACAACTTAACACCCAATTTAATCCTGAGAAGAGTAAGTCTCTAAAGCCCCAATTTAATACAAATCCGAAGGGTCATAGTATGTAGAGATGGACCATCTTTTTGTAAGATAGTGCACATGTTGAACTGTCACTTGGTTTTACTTTTTTGCCAAGACTTGTCAATATTTTGATTGAACGACTGTTTTTTGGAAAGACGGTCCACATATTGGACTATGAACGACTTTAGTGTTTTTCCTGACCTCAATCGATCTTCTGAGTGGCGAACTGTCTTTTGTAAAGATGGTCCACATCATAAACCATTAGTTTCATACCACTTGGTGGTGTTGATATCATCAGAACTACACTCTTCTTTACGAAAGAGCGTGAATGTTCGTTCTATCAAAATAAATAACCCGATGGGTGTCGGGGTCTAATCCCACAAGGACTGTAAAATGATTACTCAATAGTTGTATATTAACTTGAACTAATTTGCATCTATGTTCAAGACAAGTAAATGAAAATTTTGGGGGAGTGAATGCAATAATACTATTGAATCTAAACTCAGCTAATCAAGAGAGCAAGATAACCAAAATCGAGAAGAGGTGCGACGTAGATGGATCGACAATCGAATTGGGATTTACTAAACAATTGATTTATTACTAATATTAGTAAATAACCTTGCAAAATATGGTGCTCGATGTTTTTTAATCACTTGGGCGCCTTTAACTCAAGTTCTTTTGAACCTCAAAGTACAATTAAACTATTCCAATATGGTTTGGGTTAGGAGTTGAGCCACTTCAAGCCATCAACCTTCAATGGGATTATGACCATGGGTTTTGCCTATTTCTATCCTAACCCCACATAATCAAATCCCAACCCACTATTAAGTAATCCCATTACTTCATTCCTCTTTTTCAAGCCAAAATTAAGCAAACAATACCCATGTTTGCAACTATGAGCAATCAACTATAATTTGAGGAGAAATCAATAGATATATACTAATTAAGTGATAACAAGATAAATCTAGAAATACCTAATTAAATCAAACACCCATTATCACACACCTCTAGCTATAGATTTAGCTACTCATAATTGAGAAACACAAGAGCTTATTTATCTATAGACTCAACAATTTCATAATTACGAGTAAACACAATTAAGCTCAAAATGTCTCTACAATGGTGGATATATCTTACTGAAAAAGATGAAGATGAAAAAGAAATATTCGAACTCTTTTTTTCTTTTTTTCTCCAATGGAATTCTCTTCCAAAAGTGATTGGAATAATAATGTGATTGTTCAAAGTACTTTTTTAGAATATGTACAAAAGTAGGTCATAACATTCTCCTCTTTTTTTGGGCTGGACGTTTTCCCTTTTCAGGTGTCTTTCACTTACGTGTCACTGGCGGTTCACTGGTGTCCATCTGCGGGCTGCTGGTTGGTCACATCTAGTGTCTAGAGAGCTCTAAGGCATTTCGGTGTTGGCACCGATGGTTCACCAGATTCTGTTCCGCGAGCCGCCGATTGCAATTGTTCATCATCCCAGTTGGTGCTTGCGGTCAGCTAACGTTTCACTGGTGTCCTCCAATGGAGCACCGATTTCCACTGGAATCTCATCCTTTTTACTCAATTTCATACTCCTTCTCTTCAAGTTAGGTATCTGCAATATCCAAAGGAAAAAGTGCGTAAAATCCAAATAAAAGAATTAAAAACTAAGCTAAAGCTTATGCTTAAAAGTCTAATGAGTTGGTAAATTACCAACTCATCAAACCCCCAAAGTTGAACCATTGTTTGTCCTCAAGTAATGCAATTCTTGTCAGTTGAGCAAATAAAATAGCATGTCACTCCACAAGAGTCTATGCATCAATGGCCGCTTAACCTATGACAACCCAAAAATGCTCACCAACTCAAAGAAAAGATAAACAACCCCCCAAAGAAAAAAATATGAAAAAGTTTCAAGAAGTAACCACAATTCATAGCATGATTCATAACTACTTTCATTTTGCAAAAGAAGTGAATGGTTTATCCAATCAAACACGTATAGCGTCTCAAATCATGATCATTTCTCATTCAAAGCTTGCCTTGAAGCTCACACTGCTCATTCCTCAATTATATCTTTACATCAATGCAATATGTCCCCAAAGAGATTGATGCCACTCATTATAAGAGAGAATCCCCTTTCTTTATCATAAAGCAATGCACACACAAGGGATTATAGAGTAAGATGATCACACTCACTCTCGCGAATGAAATCTCCTTGCACACCATTTGAACCATAGGCTTTCCCTTCGTGTAACTCACTACTAATGTAGAACAGCTACACTTAGAATCTATTAGGACTTATGGGCCATGATGAAGGTTGGGGGTAAGGGTAGGACAAATATTTAGCTCTATTGACTAGAACCTCCCTAATACCTTTTTGTGAACACTTTTATCCTCCCATACAACTCTTTCAATCACTCCACCTTATTCCTCCTTTTTAATCCATCTTCATCTTTTATTTCTCAAAAGTCCTCCTTGAAGCTCCTTTGTCTCTCACATTAAGCCTTATCTAAGTAAGAGATAGTACTCATTCACTATTGTTTTTATATTTTGGTGATTTAAGGTTTCTCAACCCATCATTTCATTCTTTTTTATCACAATTTAGTGCTACCTCAAATTTAGGCTCATCACATTTCTTTCTTTCTTGTAAACCCCCAAACTTAGGCTTTTTGCCTCTTTTTAATTGATTCCCTTATCTCTCCCAATGTCTTGGGCTTAAAGCCCCCACTATTTTCATTCGTTCATCACTAGAAATTAGGGAGGATGGGTGCCAAAGAAGAGAATTACAAAAGGGACATTGGCTTGTAATATGATTTTCAAGAATAAATAATCTAAAGGTTGAACATTGGCTAGCAAGGGAAGATGTTTGCGGAAGTCATTTCTGGTGAAGTGACTAATCAAACCAAAGCCTAAAATCATGTTATAAGTTCAACAACATCTAGGATTTCGCCTAGACTCACACTTAGGAAAAGTTCTAGAAAAGCAAAAATACATGAGATTCATTCAAATGACCTTACCACACAAGGAATCACACCCAAAGAGTTCATACAAGTCATTATAATCACATGATATTGATTCAAGATAAGAGAGAATGCAAATCCACAAGCCAAACAGGGAATATTCAATGTATGATAAGAGAGTGCTACATTTCCCATTTCAAATGCCCATTTTTCTTTCAAATTCGTTTTTTCATGCCACACAAAAAAAAATTGGTGGTAGCTCAAAAAAACAGTTCCACAAAGGATTCAAAGAAAGACATGACATTTTCCCTTAAGAGAGTTGCCTCACAATCTATCATTGAGAAATCTCAATCTGATTCGACAGCAAAAAAGATGCTCCTTGGGAAAGAACCGTGGTATGAAGAAAACCCTTGGAGTTTAATTACTATCTACTATTTACAAAAAAGAAAATCAACTTGGGTCAAAACTTTAGGCAATAAGAACAAAGACCCATTCAATGGAACAAACAAAAAGATAATTTCTCTATTTATTCATTCATAACTTTAACAAAACAAATAGTCCGGCAAGGCAAAACATCAATCATAGCTATAATGAGCCCGACCAAGGCTCACAAATCCTCATAAGTCAAAAACAAAATCCCAAAAAGGGCCACATCAAATCTTAAACAAAACAAATGACCACCCCCAAAGGAACACTCATCCCACCCTAACTCAAACACCACATTGTCCCCAATGTAAGCATGCAAAACAAAGAGGGTGAGAACTCCCTGAAGTGGTCACTCATCATCCTCCTCACCATCATCCCCATCTTGGCCTTCGTTGACTAGATCATCTGCCTCATTCCCCCAAGCCCTCGAATAAGTCGTCAATGTGGCCTTAGACTGTAGAGATGGCCGCCTTCACTGAATCAAGGGCGCTCATGTCAGGCATCTCCATGGACGTCCAACTCTTCCACTCTCTTACTTCATTCTGGAGAAAGGTAACAGCCCCCTCCATGATATCAACCTATTTCAACAGCTTGGTCAGACTCTCGTACATGGACTTCATCTCCTTTTTAACCATTTGAGCAATAAGGGAAGGGAGACTTCTTGCCAACTTTTGAAGCTGGCTCTCAGAAGAGCAAGTCATCTCTACCATCCGATGGAGACTATTTGGTTGGGAGGATGTTGGAGGCGGTGAGGCTCTCCTAGGAGGGGCTTCCCCTGCATCTTGTCCCAATGCCTCTAGGTGTGGCATATTAAGATCGGGAGCCAGTAAGGTCTGCTCAGAACCATGGTAGAAGGATCCTTCTGGAGTATCAAATGCTTGCAACCACTTCCTCTTGCTCTTGGAAGCATCTGTCTCCTGTTTGCGATCCAAAGTAATAACACCGGTTGTAGAGCTTAGGGCTTCATCCGAGAATAGTGGAACTCCAACGTGAAGGAATATATGGGATATGAGCACCACCTATGACATTGAGGATGCCAGCTTGCCTCGCTTTTCTCTTCATTTTCACAGCTACAATTTCCCCGAAATTTATGGGGACCCATTTCATGATATAGGTGATGAGGATAGTTGCCTCTAAACTGACCCATTTATCATTCTCGAAAGGCATGAAACAGCCATAAATAAAGTCCAACTAGCTTGGCCTCAAACTTAAGATCATGGCGAGAGATCTCACTGATGAGCCCGCAAGTGTACGGGTCGTGCAAGTAATATAGTGGCTCTTTTTTAAGAACCGGAATGTCGAACCCACAAGGACTGGACTACGGGGTGAAACC
>JACEIK010005637.1:1208-88609 GCA_018107945.1 Datura stramonium
AGAAACCTGGAGAATTTTCTTGAGAATCGAAGAGAAAAGTTCAGCCCTAGCCCTTGCTCTGAAATACTCTGAGAGAGAATTCTACGATGTTTCTCTGAGGATTAATGTGAGAATGAGGGGAGGAACCATTCAAACCCTCTAATAAGTCTGAAATTAGGTCCAAAAAGACGTAGTTTAAATCTTAAGTGAATAGGAAATTACTAAATAGTCCTTCGAAGTTTGCTGGGAAAAACTATCATATGCCCCTAACGGGTGACCCAACGAGTCATGGTGACTGACCACGACTCATGGTCACTCCCATCAGGTACACCACGAGGGACCCAATGAGTCATTATCTATGACCACGACTCGTGGTCAGCAGTCGTGGACCACACTGTCTCATTCTGGAGATCTTATGCTAAGTCCCATAACGAGTCGTTGCCAAAGGTGACGACTCGTTTCACCCACTCGTCAAGTACACTGGTCAACTAAAACATTCCCAACTCAGGCCTGACCATGAGTGACCACGACTCATGATATCCCTCGTTAGGTACACTGCCTCCCTCCTTTACATTAATCAACCTTCTCCTCACGGGTCACCTAACGAGTCGTAAGGTTACTTGACGACTCGTTAGGTGGGCCGTCCTTCAACATTTCTGTAGTTTTTTAGATTTCCTGCTTTTGTCCCCAGATTTGGATTTTGAGTTTTCGGGGTATTACACCACTTCTACACCACATATACAAATTTACACCTACTGTAATAGAAGCCAATTGGTTCATTATTATTATGGTTGTTATGATCCATTACAATATCCTTTGTTGTTTCCTTACGGACAAAATGGTTGGAACTTCAACATTCAAAAAAACCTTTAGAAACCTTGCTCTTCTCGAAATTATTCTTCGTATAATCATGATCAACTTCCCTGTGTATTCAATTGGTGTTCAATTGATGGGCTTCTAAATATTGAGGAACAAATTTTGCAAAAAGAAAGACAAAAGAAAAACACAGAGTCATGTCACGAGTATTACTGCTACAAACTTCAAATAAGAGATGATGAAGAAAATGCGACTTTGCATTCTGGAAGATTATTTTAACAATATTGTATAGATGAATTTATAAACTCGAAACACAACGATTAGAGTTTTTGTTGTTCAATAAAGATTTATTTAGGTTTGAGGTGTTAGCAGGACTTATAGATCTTCTAAGACAAGGCGAAAGGGATGCTTCAAATGCTGGCTTAAAAACCTTTCTTCATGCTAGCTTTATTGGAGGTCCAAGAGATATGCGCCGTCGATATATGGACGTGATTGCATTCACTTTGGAAAATCCGATATCTTCTTAACAATGACATGCAATCCTTCATGGCCAGAAATGCAAGATTTCTTACTGCCAACTGATGAAGTACAAAATAGGTCAGATTTAATAAGCCGAATATTTAAAGCAAAAGTTGAAGAATTAAAAACAGATATAGTTAAAAAAGACATATTTGGAAAAAGTTATGGCTTTTATGTTCACCATAGAGTTTCATAAAAGAGGTCTTCCCCATGCTCATTTTCTTATCATACTTTCTAATGAGCACAAATTAGTTACGTAGAGTTGTCTGTACAAAAATACCTTATCTAAATACAAATGGTTATTTACATTCTTTAGTTATTAAGCATATGATGCATGGCCCCTGTGGGACTTTAAACCATAAAAGTCCTTGCATGAAAAAAAAGGACGTTGTAAATTCAAATACCCCAAAAGTTATGCTAATGAAACATCCAAAGGTGCGAATTCGTATCCAATTTACAAACGCAGAGATACCGGCAAATATTTCAATGTTAGAAGCCAATATCTTGATAATTCATAGGTTGTTCCTTAAAATCCATATTTACTAAGCAAATTTAACTGTCACATAAATGTCGAAATCTTCTCGATTGGATGTTAAGGTTGTCAAATATATCTACAAATACATCTGTAAAGGGCATGATAAAATCGATTTTCATATACATGGCGACAACTATGATACAAAAATAGACGAAATAAAAGACTACCGATTGACTAGATGGGTTTCGCCACCAGAAGCTATGTGGCATTTGTTAGTTTTTCCTATTAGTGAAATGAATCTTGCAGTATACCATCTTCAACTTCATCTTGAGGAACAATTTGTTTCTTTTAAGGCAACTGCAAATCTAAACTCTGTCTTAAATAATGTTGCACTTAAAATAATAATGTTAACATAATTCTTCACAATGAATCAAACAAATGAAGCTGCAATTGAACTTAACTTATTATATAAAGAATTTCCTGAATACTTTGTTTGTTCAACAAGTGAAAAGAAATGGACATGCATAAAATAAGATAATGTTATTGATCGTGTTGTAACTTATCATCCAATAGAAGGAGAAAGATACTATCTTCGACTATTGTTAATGAACATAAGAGGAACAAAATCATACAAAGATCTCAAAACTATTAATGGAAGATGTTGTAGCACATTTAGAGAATCTGCTGAAAAAAGAGACTTGCTAACTTCTGATAATAACTTAATTGAATGTATGTCAGAAGCTGCTACTTACCAAATGCCATACAGTCTCAAATGTTTATTTGCTACACTATTAGTACATTGTAACCCTGCTAATCCTACAGAATTATGGGAAAGATTCGAATGTTCTATGTCTAAAGATTTTACAACAACACCAAACATACAAACAAATAACATTCGTTATTTAGCGTTGCGTCACATTACAAATATCTTACATTCAATGGGACGTGATATAAATGAATTTAAACTCACATAAAAAAATATCTCTCCGTCCGCATCTTATGCTATTATCGAAGAAGCTAGAGTCGTCCATTTGAAACGAAACATAATTGTGACTGACGAAGATTTTGTGATACTCAAAAAATTGAATAAATAACAACAAACATCTTATGACGCCATCCTTAATAGGATATTATTAAATAAACCTGGAGCATTTTTCATTGATGGTCCCGGAGGAACAGGAAAAACCTTCTTATACCATGCCTTATTAGCTGCTGTGTGATCCAAAGGATTTATAGCCTTAGCTACAACGACTTCTGGTGTTGCAGCATCGGTTCTTCCTGGAGGCCAAACTGCTCACTCATATTTTAAACTTCCTATTGACATAAGTCAAAATCATGGTTGCAATACCAGTAAGTAAAGTGCGCTTACATCTTTGATTCAAGATGCAAAACTCACAGTATGGGACGATGTATCAATGGCGAAAAAGGGCTTGTCAAAACTTTTGAATTAATGTCAAGAGATATTATGAACACAAATACACTCTTCGGTGGAAAGGTCATCATTTTTTGTGGCTACTTCCGACAGACCTTACCCGTTGTGCCAAATAGGAAAAAGGAAGATTTTATTCACGAAAGTCTATTAAATTCAAATATTTGGAATCGTCTTGAAAAATATCGGCTATTAGGAAATATGCAGGCAAGAATAGATCCTGCATTTTGTGAATATTTATTGCGAATTGGAAATGGAAAAGAAAACTTAAACAAATATGATAATCGAAATTCCTAAATCTTTTCTTATTCCATTTACGGATGAGAGAGAATCACTAAATATATTATTTAAAACTATTTATCCTAATTTAAACACAATCATTCACGGTATATCTTCTATATCATCTCGAGTTATCTTAACAACAAAATATGAATTCATTGTTGAAATTAATCAAATGGTCATAGATCAGTTTCCAAACATTGCAACCACATTTGTTGGAATCGATGAAACTATTGGCCCAAAAGATCAAAGCCAATATGAAGATTTTTTGCATACTCTAAATCCTCCTGGTTTACCTCCACATCAATTAATTCATAAACAAAATTGCCCGATTATCTTGTTACGTAATTTAAATCCTTCTGAAGGTTTATGTAATGGTACCCGACTAATTTGTTTAGATTTCAAAACTAATAATATTAGTGCCAAAATTATAAGTGGTGAATTTAAGCGCAAACATGTCTTTATTCCTCGAATACCATTACTATCTTCACAAGATGATAAATTACCTATTCCATTCAAAAGAACACAATTTTTAATTCGACTTTGCTTTGCTGTGACTATAAATAAAGCTCAGGGTCAAACATTAGATTTTGTGAAAATTTATTTGCGTGAGCCAGTATTTTCACATGGCCAGCTCTATGTTGCTTTGTCACAAGCAAAAAGCTCTGATTGTGTCAAGATGTTAATCCGCCCACCAACAATAGAAAATCATGATGACCATTCCACCTACAACATAGTATATAATGAAATTATCGAAAAAGCATTCTCTTAGATTGTTCAACTGATCATAAAGACACAATAACTTAACATTCCGTAAGTTATTAGCTGCATTTATGTTGTCTATTATCACAATATTTAGCCTGCATCCTGCTAATTTTATGCATATTTTTTACTGTTATTTCAGAGCACCAGCATAAATGGCAGAAAATATGGTGAAATCACCACCAGTAGTTTACTATATTGAACCTCGTTCAATTATATCACACACACAAGACACAACAGTAAAGAACACACCAATATAACGTGAAAAACCTCCTTGCTCAAGGGAGTAACAAAAACAGGACCTAGAACCTAGGATTTTATTCAACTGACGAGCAAGTTTTATATTACAACCCTGTAATCAAAGGGACTAACTCTAGTACCTCAAAATCCACTAATTACCTCTACCAGTAACACGATTTCTCAACTCACAGATCGAGTTAGAAATCTTCTTCTCACCTAGGAACAAAAACCACTAATAACTCTCTCTCACAATATTTGATAGTTGTAAAGAAAAGCTTTATTGCACAATACTCAACCATCGTAAAGAAGAAGAAGAAAAATCTCTATTACAAAGTCCTATTTATAAGTCTTTCTTGGCCACCTTGATTCTTGATTTTTGTTGGGTTTTCTTCTTTTCTTGCCCGCAATAAATAGGATTTCTCCTTTCCTTATTCTCTTCAAATAGGATTCTCTAATAATTACTTCCTTGTTTGAGTCCAGTTGTGTTTCCCTTTAATTGCGGCTCAAGGACTAACTCCCTTCGTCACATGTACTCTACGCATGTACTATGTTGACTAAAATTAATGTATGCCACCTGTACATCAGAAATAATACCTTTCTATCCATATCAGCTTACTGCACAGAAGATTGTACCTGGTCCATATTATCATGCCACAACCATCTAGAATACTTTTTGTCAATCATCAAAACAACAATATGAGTATGTAACAAATTCCCCCTTTTTGATGATGACAAACACCATAAAATTTTCAAAATATATCCCTTCCCCCTTTTGACATCATTGAAAAGAATTAAGTTAGCAAATTTAGCAGTTTGTAGAGAAATTTAAAAACACATAGTCACTGGGGCAACACTAAACAACACAAGTTAAACAAACAAGAGAGCTAAAGGAAGAGATGATATAAGTCATCCGAAAGTGCACACAACTAGGCATATACCAAGAAAAGATCAACAAAAGAAACCAATACCAATCTAAACATATAATATTGAAACCATTAATAGCACAGAGCCAGAAGAAGGGATAGAACAAACAACAAAAGAAGGTGAAGAAGAACTAAGATTTTTCCAATAAGGAAAGAAGTTTGTCAATGCAATTGTTATGCATGGTTTTCTCATTAATGAGGCGATCTTTAAGAGAAGAGATCTCAACATGGGTTGCAAAAACTTCCCCCTTAAGCCTGGCATTTTCAGCCTCCAACTCAGACACGCGAGCATTAGCCAACTGAAGATCAAGAATCATCTGACCAACTGGCCCTTTTCCTTACGAACCAGGTATAGGCGGCACCAACTCACATTCTTCCATAGTCTTGAAATCAAACATGTCCATCTTAGACCCGATCTTACCAGCTAACAGAGGAACTCGATAAGCTTCAAACTGGTAGGATCAATAACCCTAGACATATGATGCAACATCAATAAGGGAAAATTAACCTTCTGATGATTATCAATAACACCCATAATCCCCAAATCACGATGTGACGCCATATGTCGACGCTCAATGCGAGGAAGAAGACACTTATTGACCAATTCAAACAATAACTTGTGATCAGGACTCATTTCACCTTTCAAAACATGAGAGGGCCAGTGGTAGCCTTACCCTGGGTGAATTTCTCAGTAAGCCCACCATCTTTTGGCCTGGAGACCTCATAATCAGCATAACCATCACAAGGAATACCCAAGATTTCACTAATTTTTGCCGCATCAAGAGAAATAACCACCCCATTCACCTACGCTTTAAATTCCCTCATCATTTAACCACTTCCAGATTCATATAGAACCGAACAACTTCAATTTCATGAACCCGTGGATGAGGATAAAGAAACAAAATGGCACCTCAACCCTAAAAGTCTCGACGCTGTAACCGGCCTAGCTATGCTGTGAGTCGGGCACCGATTGATTGACTTGACCCTTCAAAATCTTTTGACACCCAAAGTAATTAGTTTCCCATTGCCAAGAATTTGGCCATGTTTTTTCTTGGAGTCTCGCTCGCAGAAGTGCAGGGTTGGTTGGAAGAAGTTGACCCCTTTTACTTTTTGGAACAAGTCTAATGTGATCGGAAGAATGGTCATCACATTGTCAATATATACTCGGCAGCCAGGAGGAGGAGCATCATCAACCCGTGTGGACTCGTTGGTGTTGTTTTCCCGATGCAAGCAAACACAATCGGCTTCTGCGAGCGCTCCCGATCTAGTTCTACGCTTAGAGGGAGAGTATTTGACTGCAATGTGTTTGCGGCGACAAGAGGTAGGAATGGTTTTGAGACGAGCATATTTGGTTCTCAAAGGAAAATCATCCTCGTCGTCATCAGAGTGAAAAACTTGTCCCTCTTTAGGGAAGCAAAGCAGTAGGTAGTATTAGGATTGGCTATGTACTGCATCATAGAATCCCCGAGTAGAAGCAGGGGCAACAGGGGGTGTGGAAGAAGAAGATGCACATGGCAGGCTGGGTGATGAAGAAGAGAGGGTAACGAAGAAAGAAAAGAGAGAGAAAACTTTGTTGAAAAGCCAAAAGCATGCGTACGAGAGAAATGATCGTGTGCCCAGGGAGCTATAAGTAGGGAGTTCCTAGGGGAAGGAAGAGGTGGAGCGTGGCATGTCGGGGATGGGACATGCGTGAGAGAACTCGTGTCCAAGAACGACTGTCGAAATTGGGCGGGAAAGCGGGGTAATTATGCTCCTTTTTTTTAAAGAGAGACCCATAAATACAAAGAAAATATGAACCAATTTTGGAGATTGATGTGCTATTAGTAATTTCAACATATATGAAAGAGTATAGGTACATACCATTGGTTTGCTCAAGACAAGGTAGTGCTTTGATTTATTCTTTGTATGTATCCTAGTATTCAAGATGCTGGGAAAGTAAGAGTCACATCATCCCTACCTGCATTCTCATTAAACCGCTCAAGTGTGATCCTACTAAAAGGAACAAGACTGGTTTAAATTCAAAATAAAATACCAAATAAAAAACATAAATATAAATTTCATTCTAGTCAAAAGATGAAAAAAATCAAAAATGCCGAGTTTAAGTGAGTCGAAGGAGGCCAAGTTCCACACGTAATGTTTTCTTAAAGACATCTTCCCAAGGCCTTGTCAGGGACATGTCGCCCACTCCGATCTTCATTCTTGCAAAATTCCATCAGATGTGACCTTTCTCTACATTGTCTCTCTAAAAAGTGATGTTGCACATCAATGTGCTTTGTTCTTTTGTGGTGAACTGTAGTTCTTTGCCATGTTTTTGGTAATTAACATTGTCACACGTAATGGAGCTATAGTACCCATGTTGATCCCATAATCTTTTAATTGTTGCTGGATCCATAGTACTTTGAGCACAACATGATGCAAATGTTAAACATACTCACTTATGTTGTAGATACGCTATCAATTTTGTGGTCTTGGTTGCCCAAGATATCAAGCAGGGTCCCAAGAAGTGTGCCTTTCCGTACATGTGTATTTTCCTCACAACCAAGAATCCAAGATAATCGCATTGCATAACCACGAGTTTGAAGGGAATCATCAAAAGATTGATACCATAAAGAACCAGTCCACTGCTCCCTTTTGGGGATATTCGACGTTTCACTACTTTCGCATGGGATTCTTTTTGGATTAGTTTTGAATCTTGCACATAGGCCCACACCGAAAATAATGTTTGTTCTACTAGTCAAGCCGATATAATAAAGACTCAACCATTCCTCTGTACTTTTAGTTTCCTCTCTCAACTCTTGACCAAAGTTCATCAACATCTAAATTCAGTGGTAGTCACAATGGGGGAATCATTTACTGGAGTTTTCCATGTCATACTTTGTCGCATCTCCTTTGGATGTACTTCTATTGATGAATTGCGCCTTTCTTTTGGGTTTGATTTATTTGTAGTCCCAAAAAGTAGTTCAATTCTCCCATCATGCTCATTTCAAACTCGTTGTTCATAAGCTTTGCAAATTCTTTTACATAACAGAAATCCGGGCCTTCCTAACTCCAAAATAATATCATCAACATAAATTTGAACAATAAGAATGTTTTTACCTTGTCTTCTCGTAAAGAGGGTTTTGTCGATCTTTCCTCTACTGTACCCATGGCCCAAGAGAAAATTTAAAATTGCATACCATGCTCTTTTGGGGCTTGTTTGGAATTCCATACAAGGATTTATTTATCTCGTACACATGTTAGGGAACTCATGATTCTCAAAGCTCCGAGGCCGCTTCACATAGACTTCTTCCGCAATGCCCCATTTAAGAAGGCACTCTTAACATCCATATGGAATAATTTGAATCTCATGTAGGTGGAATAGCAATGAGTACTCTTATGCCTTTTATCCGTACATGTGGAGCGAATGTTTCATCATAATAAATGTATTCTTCTTTTGATTGTATCCATGGACAACTAATCTGGCCTTATTTCCTCGGCGCCAATGACTCCTTGATCATGTTTATTTCCTCAAGACCTAACTGGGTTCCTATAAATTGTCTGCTGTCAGCCTGCTACTCAGGTTCCATACTTTTCCACTCAAATTGTTCCGATTTTCCCGCATGGCAATGATCTAATATGTATCCTCGTAAGGCTTCCTTGACATTTTTTGGCTCTATCATTGATAAGTAAGATGAAAATGCAC
This sequence comes from Datura stramonium, assembly GCA_018107945.1. Taxonomy (NCBI): domain Eukaryota; kingdom Viridiplantae; phylum Streptophyta; class Magnoliopsida; order Solanales; family Solanaceae; genus Datura; species Datura stramonium. The sequence goes on from JACEIK010005637.1 coordinate 10,313, forward strand.
ACATGTTTCTTAATGTGGAAATCGTATGGCCTGTGTCTAGTGGAGAAAGTATATTCTGATGATGAGAACTTTTATGCTTCCAAATCTACCTTCTAGCATCTCTTGTTGTTCTCAAGGGTCCGGGAAGAACCGAGTTCATCTCCTGGAAGGTGTCCAACATTAGTTGTGAGGCCGGTGCTTCTTCTTACCGCATCACTTGGCTTTGCATCAACACCGGTTCCCTTACTCTGCATGTGTTTGACATTCCACTATGAGTACCTTCATCTTGGGTACCAGTTCCCCTCAGATTTGTACTTGGTGCCATACCAATCTCCTCTATGTCCTCAACAATGCTCTCATTGTATACTTCCTTCTGTTCATCGAAAATCACATGGATACTTTCTTCAACATAGTTCATTCTTTTATTTTAGAACTTTATAGTCTTACTATGTGAGGAGTAACCAAGAAAGATGCCTTCATCACTCCGTACTACCTTCCCAGTGTATCCTTGCCATTGTTATGTATGAAACACTTATACCCAAATGCTTTGAGGTGTGTCAGATTTTGGATTTCTTCCTTTAGCAATTCATAAGGAGTTTTTTTTTCCCCAAAGTGGCCTGACTGGCTAAGACCGTTTAATAGGTGTAGGTCGTGTTTACCGCCCTCTGCCCCCAATATCCTTGGAGAGAGAAGCCCACTTCCTTGCAATTAGCATATTTTGGTCATATCTTTCAAGGTTCTATTTTTCCTCTACTACCCATTCCATTGTGGGGATCTTGGTGCCGGTAGGTTATGGTCAATACTTGAGTCTGCACAGTATTCAAGAAATATCGATTATCAAATCTCGGGCCCATGGTCCGATCTAATGCTTCCCAATACCTGATTTAGTTTCTTCTAAATCCTTTTGGAAAATATTAAGAATACATCAAAAGTTTCATCTTTGGAGGCCGTAAATAGAATGCTGTCCATGTGAACTGTATAGTCAGTTTCTTACAATAACAAATACATATCATTTTCCTCCTCTCCGCTTGTTACCCTTATTGACCACACAGTCCATATGAATAAGTTGCGGTGCACTGTGGTAGTGATGACTACCTTTCTGCTTGAAATCTGAGCTCACTTGTTTACTTTTGCACAAGCATCACAAATCAAATTATCTTTGGAAACTTAGCTTTGGGAAGACCTAGAACCAGCCTTCCTTTCCTACGAGCTGTTGAGATGAGAGAAGCTAGCATGACCCATGTGCCTGTGCTGCAGTAAGGAACTATCCATCACAAAGTATCTGTGCAAGAAAAAGTTCCTCTCCCACGGATCTCATAATATTTTCCTTGTACACATTTTTATACCTCGCCCTTTGAGAATTAGTTTCCCTATATTTAGACTAGTGACCTTGCACCGCTAATGTAAATAGTAAGACAATTGCCTTTATCACACATTTGAGATGCTCAAGAATTATGTTTCAAACCCTTCACATAATACACGCTTGTCACCGTTTAAAGCCATAGATCTTCCAACCTTTCCTATTCCAATGATTTTGCCCTTTTTCCATTTCCAAAGGCTATACTTCCAATTTTTTGTGACTTGTGAGTGAGAGAAAGTTTTCAACCTGCTCCTCGTCATATGCCTGAGTATGCGCCTCGTCCATGTACCAAGTTCCTTTCTTCCTCCTCACTTTTCCCCGCAAAATAGTTGTTACACCCTTTCGCAAAATTCCTCATTAATATTGTGGATGTCCTATTCGCTGTTGGTTAAGGCATTTGAAAGTTTTCGCTACATGCTAGAAAAAGCCCGTGGAAAAGATTGGACGAAATTGTTTCAACTATCGCGGAAGGAGCCGGCGAGCCTGGCTGGCGGCGGCCAAGTATGTCACGGAGGCGTGGCCCCGTTGGCTCCGTGACACGTTGGGCCCGCCCAGCCCAAGTATATAAAGCCCCCATCGTTTAATTGATAATATCAAAAATTTGTGGTTTCAAGTAGAGAAACAGAGAGAGTACGAAGGGGGATATAAATTATCAACATTACGCCGTCAAACGTAGTCCAAATCCAAATTAACCTCGTATACCGAGGTATTTAGCAAAGCAGAGCATTTCTAATGGATTTAGTTTCACGAAATTCGGCCGACAAACCGTCGAGCTAACAGCTAAGGTAAGTGGAATTGCTCCAAATTAGTGTCAATGTGCTCTTAGCCTTAGCAAATACTTCTCCCTTCCTTCGGGACTTCCGAGAAATAGCAAGTTTTTTACCGTCTTCGATAAGCCTAAGTTTAGACTATAAATGTGTATCGAAAAGTAGACGCTGTGTCTTTCGTAATAGTGATGTATTTAGTACTAATTGACGCGTATGTGAATGCGCTTGGGAGAAATAAATGAGTACCGACCGAGTCATCCGACACAATGATAACTCGAGGTTAAGGTAATGTAGCCGCTTCTAAGTAGTTAGTAGCTTCAAATTTTTGTATATCATAGTAGACTCCATAATAGAATTCCCCTTGGAGTTGAATATTGAGTATTGCAAGTTCGCAAGTCTCGTTTGCGTTGTTAGTATCGCACGCAATCCGAAAGATAAGAAGCATGCGCCAAATGGCGAGTTAGCATTCCAATTAAGATAGCCCAACATGTGATTAGCAAGCATGTTTTTAGAATAATGTGGCATATAATCAAAATACAAGTTAGTAAAGTAAAAATCGATAGACAGCATAGTATCCTCGCTACGATTAGCTTATCTGTATTATAGATGATATCTCAAGGCGCATTAGCCAAAATGCATGCGTATAGTATCTGCTAAGCCAGACAGTTTCTCATAGCTTAGATAAAGAATACAAATCAAGATAAAGCAAGAAGAATCCCAAGATACTACGTAAAGAGACTCGTAATGAGAAATCAAAATTCAGAGAAGTGTTTTTCAGTTAAACATGCTTGCTACTTATGTGCTCTACTGTTTGCTTGAGACTTGGCCGTGTCGTGAGGCACCCCTCGAGCGCCCGCCGCCCCCGGGTTGGTAATCGTGTCGCCCATCGAGCTGGAAGGCGGGGTTTACGCCACCCAAGGAGTGGCATGCCGACCCTGGCTTGACGAAGATGGGATGAAGCTTTCCCCTATATCAGTCGGGCCAAGATTATCATACAGAAGCTCCCCCGTTGTGCGACTAGCGCCTGGGGAGTGTGCATGCATACGCTTCAGATACGTATACAGTACGTAAGTCCTTCGACTCGACACGTTATTTATATCGGAGGCTATGGCGAGCCGGAGACTCAGTGGGGCCAGCAGAGGTGCTTCGTAGTTAGTAGATGAGTGGAGTGACTTATTTTTTAATGTTTCGACCGTGTAGGGGTATATAGATTGTTTGCTTGCTTTGAGCCATCCGCTTACGGGGTTGGTATTGGCTCTTGCTTGCTGGCGGGTATATATGTATTTATGTGCTATATAATAGTTAATAGACAAGAGGGTCACATTTACGTATACGCTCCGTCCCCATCGCTACGTAAAGGTTTGATCCAAACTTTATACGCTCTTCTCATTCGCTTATCTCCCGCTACGTAATTGCTAGTTATGTTGTCTATATTCGCTTGTATTCCGCCTGTATTCAGCCCTTTGCATACTCGCACTGCTGCACGACGCCCATTGGGGCGCCTCGCATTACTTTCTGCTCCGCAGTACTATAGATGAGGAGGCGATCCCTCGTGATTCCACCTAGCCTATAGAGTCATCGCCTACCGTCATCCGAAACCTAATATTCGAGGTGTAGTCTATTTTCAGGCGCATGTGGGTAGGCTGGCCCCGTCCCGACCATTTTATCAAGACTCATAGAGGCTTGCAGATTGTATGTATTTATCTCCCCGTGGTCGGGCTTGAGCCGCCGGGTGTGAGGCCGTGCTTTGTGTTCAGCTTGTTTAGTATTCTATTATGTTGGCCGTGTGGGGCCATAACTTAACAAAGAAGGGTGGCCTTGCCTGGGCCACGTAGTTATTCGCATTCTATGTTGAGTTTCGTATGACTAGATGCTACATAGTGGCCTTGTCACCAAGTATAGGTTCCTTGTTATGAGTATGCTTCGGGTTAGCCGTTAGTTAGCATGCATAGTGGCTATAGGCCCGCCACGGAGGTCAGATGCATGCCTCGTTATATAGCCCGTCGTCTGAAATCTAAGATAGAGCTTGAAGCCAGCACCCGATGTGCTTAGGGCTCACCCGCTTAGCACTCCAGTCCTACTAGGGCACTGTGTGCCACTAGCTACCCCCAAGGCGGGGTGTGACAAACTTGGTATCAGAGCAGCGTCGTGGTCCTGTGGAGTCTCGTGTAAGCCGTGCTGGGCAGAAATATCTTTCTTTGCGAGATGTGTTGTGCACCACATACCAGATGTGTGAGGTCATGAGGCATGCATGATAGGATGGTTACTCTTTCTTTTCATTCGCCGCTTAGAGCTGTACAATGTAGGGTTGAGTCCCCAAACTTATCATATTCTCAAGCTCCGCAAAATAAGAATGCGTATCAATGATGAATTTCCTCGCCAATTTTGTATGTTAGACACAAGAAATAGGAGAAGGCACCCACAGGATGCCTCACTCTTACTGTGAGCTCACCTCGATCCAGGGCGATAGAGGTTTTCTAACACACCTTCTCAACAGCCTCCCCCTCATATCTGAGCCAAAGTACTACACCGCCCCTGCAGAGCCCCCGCGTGCCTTCGCCATCCCACTTCCACTGCAGCCCCCAGAGCTTGGTTATGTTGGCAAGAATGATGGCCACACACAGCTATGACAGCCTCATTGAGTGCAGCCATCAGGGTCGTGCCTGTGGTCGTGAGTTTTGGCACGGTCCCTGCGCCACGTGGCCTGATCAAAAAGCAAGAGGACCCTCGTGATTTCAAACTCGATGCAGAAATTCTCTCCTCCCAAGCGAAGCATGTGACCCCTTCGCACCGCCGAGCTGTAGTGTTTCTGCATGGACATAGCCGTATTGCGGGTACGAGAGTTGGGAAAGGTCCCTCAGGAGATGCTGCCCCCTCCGACCTGCACTAGCTTCCTGAGGCCTTCCCCGAATCGTTACTTGCCACGAGAGATCCTGGGCAGCCCGACGGGATCAGCCTTACGCATTTGGGAGTGTGTGGGCGAGAGTGTAATGGTAGAATATGCTTTGGCGCTTTGACTCCTTAGCCCCCTATGCCCAAATTTCTTTGTCGATACTATGCCGCCTAGAGTTCAGATTTATTATGGGTCTCAACCTGCATTATATCAAGCATGTACATCTGGCCATGCTACGAGAGGATATGGATATTGCCTCGAGTACGTGCCTTTGCTCGGTAATTCATTGAGGGCCTTAGACAATGGGCCACACGTAGATGACAAATCAGAATGGGCCACAGACAGACGTACGATATGCGCAGGGAGTGTCTCGTGAGAGGACCTAGGCCCCGATTGTCAAATGTGCACTCTGCACTCCACCTCCACCACAAGGGCAAAGAAATGAGGTAGATTTGTTCGTCGAGGGCAAACGAGTCCGTGGTAGTTCTCGAACAAAAGAGATTCCTCACAAACAGGAGGGGAGAGCGCAGTGCATTTACACTTCACCTCGCCCTAATTAAACCCGACTCACACCGAGCTTGTAGATATGTCTTCTCTCGTGGTGTTATATTTGGCGCGTGAGGGGCACCTGGATGAGATCGTCTGCCAGAGGACGAGGGCGTAGATAGCCAAGACAAGGGATCCACAGGGCCAGAGCTCCAGCAGCCTCTGGCAGGCGTAGGCCTCAGCGCTCGGGCAGTGTGAGGCCGAGGTAGATCAGAGCCTCCAGCTGTGTGGGCCTGCCGTACTTATGCACTACCAGGAGTTGACTCGTAGGCTTCCAATACGTGGTAATGTGTATGATGACTATTTGTTCATGCCTCGCTATGTGCCGATTGATCCAGATCCACTTGGTCATATATTACCCCATTTGTGGCTCGAAAGTTTAATGTCGCACCCGAGTTATACATAAAGATCCCGCATCCACACCGCTTCATGACTCTATTATAGCTAGCGTAATCCCACCGAGGTGCAGTAGAGGTTGCCGACCGCCGTACTAGTAGATCCGGTAGAGCTAGAAATGATTGATTTCAATGCCATAATAGGTATGGATTGGTTAGTGTCGTGCTATGCCAATGTAGAATGTTGAACCAAGACAAACTATCTCCACTTTCCGTGGAGGTAGTGCGAGAGTGGAAAAAGGCTAAAGACACATAACGCTAAAAGGTAGGTTTATTTCATACCTTAAAGCAGGAAATTGATAACTAAGGGATGTATTTACTACCTAGTCAGGTTCGTAGATATTCGGTAGAGTCTTCGATCACTCCAGCCTGCTCCTATGGTGAACGAATTCCCGATGTGTTTCCGCATGAGTTACCCGGTGTTCCCCTCGTGAGTGCGGAAATAGATTTTGCTATTGATTTGCACGGCACTCACCTATATCAACCTCCCTATCGTATGGCCCCCGCAGTAACTCGTAGGATTTAAAGGAGCAGCTTGAAAGATTTGTTAGGATAAAGCAGTTTCATCAAAGCCGAGTACTTCACCGTGGGGTGCGCCGGTCTTGTTCGTGAGGAGGAAAGATGGCTCGCTCCGTATGTGAATAGATTATCAAGTAGTTGAATAAAGTTACGTGAAGAATAAGTATTCAGCTTCCTGCATTAGATGACTTGTTTGATCGGGCCATTGGGGGCCGCATACTTCTCCAAGATTGACTTGCGGTCCTGATATCATCGTTTGAGTTCTCGTGGAAAGAGACATTCCCAAAATGGCGTTTTCGTGTGACCCGATATGGGTACTCCTTTGAATTTCTAGTTATGTCCTTTGGATTGACGAATGCCCCAACAATATTTATGGACCTCGATGCAAATAGTATTTTCACTCATACCGACTCGTTCGTGATAGTGTTTATTTGATGATATTCTCGTGTATTCCCGCTCGCTCCGCGCATCACTGTGCTTATTTACTTCGACAAAGCTTGCATTCTCAGTGGACCGTCAGCCATATGCCAAGTTCTCCAAGTGTGAATTTCCGCTAACTCGCAGTCTTCTTGGGGAACATTGTGCCTGATGTCGTGTATACGTGCGTGAACGCAAAATAAAATGTAAGTAGTCAAAACATGGCCTAGGCCTTCCACTCCACCGAAGTCCGCAGCTCAAGCTGGGCGGGATCATGTGAGATTTGTTGAAGCCGGTTCTCTACTATAGCGCACCTCTCCCCGACCAAACCGACTTAAGGCGCAGAAATTTCAAGTGGGACAGAGGCATGCGAAAGCGCAGCTTCCAGAACCGAAGACATTAACCTCCGCCCCCAGCTGCTAGCATTGCCGAAAGGTACGTATAAGGTTATTCGTATATTGCGACGCATCGCGTTGCTGGGTCAGTGTTGATGCAAAAGATGGTAAGGTGATCGTGTGGCTATGCTTCCGATGTACCCTGAGGAAACACGCAGAAGAATTACCCTACCCACGAACACCGAGTTAGCCGCAGTGATCCATACCTTGAAAATGTGGAGACACTACCCGTATGGCTTCCATGTGAATATTTTCACGTATCACAAGAGCCTACAAGATATCTTCACCGTAGGAGTTGAATCTACGATGCGGCCGGGCCGGGCTGAGTTACTAAAAGATTAAGTGACGTGGGATATTCTTGTATCATCCTAGAAAAGCTAATGTTGCAGCGTATGCTCCTTACCGTAAGTCAAATGGGAAGCTTGGCATATTTGCACTCGAGCAAAGGGAGTTGGTCAGGGAAATACATCAATCAAATGTACCCTAGTCGCTCGCAGCGTAAACAGAGGACACCGTAGCTGCAATTCAGAAAACCGCCGTGTCATCATTAGTCGTGGGAAGTGAAAGAACAAAGAATAAGAAGATCCCGACCTCGGTCCAGCCTTAAGGACAAGATTCCGCAGGGAAAGCGCCGCATTTCCGTATAATAGAGGATGGAGTGCCGCGTTGTAAAGGCCGTCTCTGTTCCGTATATTTCAGGCTCCGCCATTATGAATGAGGTACATTACGCCGCTAGCCCCCTTCACTCCCGCCGCGACGAAAATGTACCATGATCTCAAAGAGAACTACCGGTGGCCGGCATAATAAGAGAAACTTTGCCGAATTTGTAGCCCCAAAGGTCCTAACCGCCAACAGAGCAAGAACACCGTAAACCGTGCGGTTAACTCAGACATAGCCGTGCCTCCTCCTGAAATGTAAAAGCAAAGTGAATATGGATTTTGTAGCGTGATTACCCCCAAGCTGCATCAGACATAGACATGATTCTAAATGGGTGCTAGTTGATAGGTTAACAAAATCAAACTTCATTTCCCACAAAGAAAGTACTTTCTCAACAAGATTATGTAAGTCTTTAATTGTATAATTCAAGAAATAGCCGATTGTAATGGAGTGCCGTATCTATTATTTCGCATGTAGGAGCCCAAGCATAGCTAGGATTTTTGGCAATGCTTTCAGAGAGGTATGGGTACACATTAACTTGAGTACATCACTCCACCCTCGTACGCATGGACACTCAACGCACTATTCGTACGCCGAGACATGCTACTGCATGTGTGCTAGATTTTGCGGGTAGCCGATGAGTATTTGCCTCTTAATTGAGTTTGCTTATAATAATAAAGCCTATCACTCGCCTATCCAGATGGCGCCGAGGCATTATACGGGCGAAAATGCAAAGACGCCTATTGGTCAGCTCAAGTAGGAGAATCCGCGTTGATTGGGCCGTATATCGTTTTAATGTGAGGAGAAGTTAAAGCTTATCGTAAAACGCCTTACCGACGACGTACGCCGTAAATCATATGCCGATGTGCGGCGCTAAACTGGAGTTTGATGAATGATCGGGTATTTATGAAAGTATCACCGAAGTGCGAGTGGTGGATGAGATTCGCAAGCAAAGGTAAGTCGCCCAAGATTTATTGGGGCCCTTTTCTTATCGATCTGGCCGGGCTGATGCCAGGCCGAGTGTCATATGAGAGTTGAACTTGCCTCCGCACTTAGAATCCGCTCATCCGGTCTTTCATGTATCTATGCCGAGGAAATGCATAGGAGACCCGTCCAGAGCGCATCCCCCAAATTCGTGATATCCAAAGTTACGTAATAGGCCGTCTACGAAGAGGTTCCAAAGTAGCCTATCTTAGACAAGATGTATCTTGCATTGAGAATCAAAGATATTGCGTCTGTCAAAGTACCGTGGTGTAACAGGAATCGAGAGAAGATGACGTGGGAGGTGGAGGAAGATATGAAAATCGATATCCTCACTGCTCCAAGCCTAGTCAAAGCATTGTGCATGCTAAGATATTATCTAGCATTTTGGAGTTTGTATATGTATAATGAAAAAGATCACATTTTTAGCTATCATGAATCATATAGTAATATGTGGGAGTACCCGTATTTGACTCTTCGTGCTTTGTGTTTTTGGGATAGTCCACATTAAAGGGGAAAACTCGCCGAAATTTTCCTAAGAAATAAGTTAAGTAAGTTGAGAAGTCCTCTAGGATAAGGGCTGTCATTCGAGGATGAATGTTCCTAAGGGGGAGAATGTTACACCCCGTAAATTCCCGAATATGATGGCCTATTCCGTTGTTGGTTAAGCGTATTTGAAAGCCATACATGCTAGAAAAGGCCCAGGAAAAGATCAAACGAGAAACTTGTCGAACCATCGCAAGGAGCCGGGGGCGTAACTCCTCCTCAAAGGAAGTGTTGGCAGCGTGTCACGGAGGCGGGCCTCCGCTGGCTCCGTGACACGTTGGGCCCGCTCCAGCCTGGGCATATAAAGCCCCACTTTGCTTTAATTGGAGCAATTATCAAAATTTAAGCTCACGGGAGAGAAACAATAGAGAGTGCCGGGTGGGCTGCTATAAATTACGTTCGATTACGCCCCGTCAAACGAGTCTAAATCCAAATTAACTTCTACATACCGAGGTATTTAGCAGCAGTGAGAGCATTCCTACTTTTGCATTTAGTTCCTCACATAAATTACGACAAACCGTCGAGCTACCGAGCTAAGGTAAGTGGAATTGCTCCAAATTAGTGTCAATGTGTCTCTAGCCTTAAAGGGAATACTTCTCCCTTCCGTACTTCCGAGAAATAGCAAGTTTTTTACCGATCTCGATAAGCCTAAGTTTAGGCTATAAATGTATCGAAAGTGACGTTGTCTTCGTAATAGTGATGTATTTAGCAAGTACTAATTGACGTGATGTGAATGTGGAGCTTGGGAGAAATAGTCAAGTATCGACTGAGCTTCATCCGAATGCTTCCATGATAACCTCGAGGTTGCTGGGTATGTAAAGTCGGGCTTTTGGCAAGTTAGTAGCTTTAGCCTTTATTATAGTAGACTCCAGAATAGAATTTCCTGAGTTGAATGTTGAGACAGTGTTCCGCAAGTCTCAGCTGCGTTGTTATACGATCAATCCGAAAGATAGTAAAGCATGCGCCAAATGGCGAGTGTAGCACGCCATGTGCACTCATAGCCCAAGTATGTTATTAGCAAGCATGTTTTTAGAATAATGTGGCATATAATCGCATTACGTTAGTAAAGTAAAATCGTATAGACAGATAGTATCCTCGCTGCTGCATTAGCCATATTCAGACAGATGATATCTGCCATGACAGGCCAAAATGTATGATAGTATCTTAGCTAGCGATTGAAGCCTTGCAAGCAGATAAAGATCATGTAATCGCATAAAGCAAGAAGAATCGTATAATACGTAAAGAGATCGAATGAGAAATCAAAATTCGATAGTGTTTTTCAGCTTAAACATGCTTGCTATTTATGTGCCTATTGTTTGAGCCGAGACTTGGTCGTCGTGGAGGGCACCCTTTTGAGCGTCCTCGCCGCCCGGGGTTGGTAATCGTGTCGCCCACCGAGCGGGTGGGTTTACGTCACCCAAGGAGGGCATGCCGTCCCCAGCTTGACGAAGATGGGATGAAGCTTTCCCATATCAGCCGCAAGCATTATCATACGTAAGCCCTTGTGCGAAATTAGCGCCTGTGGAGCAGTGTATGTATACAGCTTGGGGAGCATGATATAGCATGTGTAAGTCCCTTCAATTTACACGGTTATTTACTCTGAGGCTATGGCTCCGAGCCGTGACCTGTGGGCCAAAGCAGGTGCTCGTAGTTAGTAGATTTGAGCGGGAGTGGGACTTATTTTTGGTCAAGTTTCACCCGGTAGGGGTATAGATTGTTTGCTTCGTTTCTGGTGCCATCCTAGCTTTATGGGGTGGTATTGGCTTCTCGCTATATATATGTATTTATGTGCTATATAATAGTTAATGGTATGCTAGCCGCCGCGTTTACAGTACGCCTCCGTCCTATCGCATGCAAAGGTTTGATCCAACTTATGCACGCTCTTCGCATTCATGGGCTATCTCCTGCCATACGCACTGCTAAAGTTATGCTGTTTATATTCGGTTGTATTCAATAGACTCAGCTGTTTTTGTATACTCGCACTGGGGGCGGTGCATCACGCCATTTGGGCGCGCATTACTTGGGCTCGTGTGTACTCATGTACGGAGGCGGTCCCTCGATTCCAAACAAATATGAGTCATCGCCTCCGCCATCCGGGAGCCCTCGATATTCACAGGTGTAGTTCATTTTCTTTGTTGTACAAGATGGGTAGGCCAGGGCCCTATCCCGGCTCATTTTACGTTACTATAGAGGCTGGGTGTGATTGTAAGTGTATTTGGCCCCCGTGGCCGCTGTTTCTGGCCATGTGAGGCCGTGCTTTAGGTTCACCAAGCTGGGGTATTCTTGCTTACGCTGGTCAGTACTGGGCCATAATTGGACAAAGAGTGGTGACTTTGCCTAGCCAATGAGTTATTAGTATTTCATGTGTTGAGTTTCGATGACTTGTATAAAGTAATGGTGGCCTTGTCGGCCCCATAGGTTCCTTGTTATGAGTATGTTCTAGTTAGTTGTTGTTACATGCACAGTGGCTATGTAGGCCTGGGCCGGGCCTGAGCCATTTACGCCGTTATATAGCCCGTTGCTTCCGTAATCGATATAGGAGTTTCTCAGCTGTGCAACTGCATGTGCTTAGGCTCACCACCAGCGTTCGTGTCCTACTTAGGGTACTGTGTGTAATGGGGCCATACCCCCTAAGCAAGTGTGATAATAGTCAAGTGGTTAATTTTCTTTGCACCGTATAAGCTTGGGTCCCTTTTCATTTATAAATGGAATGAATTAAATCTCTTTTTATCCCAAGGTGGAAAATTATTTTTCTATTAATTTCTCTTGGTTTTTATTTTATTCACTGTCATTATCTTTGGTTTTGCATAATCAAAATTCTTCTTTCAGGGCTTTTTGCTTGATTAAGAAATGCTTGGCATCATGTTCCGTCAACCCACAAAAAGGAGAACAAAAAACATTATGCATTTCGATTTGCCAGTTTGAATCCATGTGTTTATCATTGTACCCCAATCCTCGAATTTTTCTAGATTTCTTTACTTATAGAATTTAGAAATCTTAAAATTCTCATTTATTTTAAGGCTCTTTCTTATCTTACTGTGTGTCAAGGTCTTTGCAAAGTCTTTGAACTTCAGATTCATGAGCCAGATTCTAAGATGAGTTTCTTTATAGTTTCTTACTTCCTTTTCTCCTGGTTTTCTTTGTTAATTTTCACACATTCATTCAACCCTTTTTAACAACCTCGCTTCTCTTCCTTTCAGTTTTTTATTTTCTTATTTCAAAGATGCTAATGCATTCATTATATGTTCTTTTCTAAATTGACATATTTTTCTGCAATTCATCTATGATAGAACAAGTGATAATGATGCCAACTTTTTTTTGAGAAATTTTTTTATTTTGGAACTAGTTCCAAAACTTACCTCGTTTTTATTGTCTTCTACCATCTTGACACTCCACACATCACCCATGAGCCTGGACATCTTCATCATCCAAATCTTCCATAGCCATATGTAGAGTTAGCCAAATTGCTCAATGGTTCCTTCAACATTCTTCACTTGAAGTATCTCCATAGCGCCAAAGCCTGTACTTCACTACGCCGCCATCCGCTTTCTTTGTGGTAAGTCTTTATCGTGGAATAACTGGAATTGATCCCTTTTTTACATCCTTAGATCTTCACGTATTTCTCTTGTGTTCTAGCTCCCATTGAGGATAATCCTTTATGAAGTGTCCTGATTCACCACACTTGTGACAAGTCCGATCTCGAAGATCGCTGGTTTGTAACACTTGAAGCATTCTTCCTTTGAGTATTAAACCCTTTCTTAATAATTCGTTGTAATCTTCGAGTAAGCATATCCATGTTGTCATCTTCGATTGTGCTCTTGAGAACTAGGTTCTTTTCTTTATGAGAACTAGAGAGTTCCTTTTCTTGGGATTTCTTGAGTTCATAGCCTCAAGCTTTCCTATTGTATCATCCATAGTCGAGTATCAAGATCTCTTGCCTCGTAGACGCTTCCACTTTGCTTTTCCAGATTTAGGAAGAACACTTAGAAGCTTTCTTACTCTGTCTTGTGTATTGGAATGACTTCCTCTAAAGAGTACATCTCGTTAATGATAGATGAAAATCGCATGCATGTCGTGAATGGGGACTTCCTCCTTCATTCTAAACAACTCATAACGATGGGATTTATCTGTCAATTTTTGAATTTTTCACTTGACTTGTTCCTTCATGAGTAGTCCTGAGTATCCCGTATTTCCCTTTGCGCTATTGCAAGAAGAGATTTGATTGGGGTATCTACCGTGTGGTCAAGTCCACACAATTCGTAATCTTCCTTGCCTTTGCATTTGATCTCGATGGCCAATTTTTCTTCCTTCATGTACTCCAATCTATCTTTTGATATTTGTGTTTTTCCGTCTTCGCCCCGCCTGCATGGGAAATGGTATGTCCATCCAACACTACATTCCATAGGTTGTGATATTCACTCCATAAGAAAGTCCATCATGCGATTCTTCCACCACCCATAAAAAGCTCATTGAACAAGAGTGGTCTTGTAGTTGATTGTCCCTCCCCGAAATGTTGGTGGTGGCCGACATGATTTGATTTTCCAAGGTACGTCTTGTTGAAAAATCTCTGCTTTGATACCAATTGAAATCAATTACAAGTAGTTTACTTTTGGTATTGATCCTGGTTTAATTATATCGCACATACAAGAAACAATAGTAAAGAACACACCAATATAACGTGAAAAACCTCCTTGCTCAAGGAGTAAATAAAAACACGACCTAGCACCTAGGATTTTATTCAATCGACGAGCAAGTTTTAGATTACAACCCCGATAATCAAAGGACTAACTCTAGTACCTCAAACTCCACTAATTACCTTTACCGCAACACGATTTCTCAACTCACGCATTCGAGTTAGAACTCTCTCTTTCTCATACAGGAACAAAACCAAGAACATAACTCTCTCTCTGCCAATATTTGGATGTTTAGGAAGAAAAGCTGAAGCTTGCACAATACTCAATCACATAAAGAAGAAGAAGAAAATCTCTATTACAAAGTCCTATTTATAAGTCTTTCTTGGCCACCTTGATTCTTGATTCTTGTTGGGTTTTCTTTCTTTTCGCGACAATAAATTGGATTTCTCTTTTCCTTATTCTCTTCAAATAGGATTATCTAATAATTACTTCCTTATTTGAGTCCAACCAGAGCCTTTTAATTGGTAAACCAAGGATCGACTCCCTTCGCCACTGTACTCTACGCATGTACTATGCTTGACTAAAGTCAACATATGCCACCCGTACATTGAAATACTTTCTACCTAGCTATCCATATCACCATCACATTTAAGATTGTACCTGGTCCATGTTATCATGCCACAACTATCTAGAATACTCTTTGAGTCAATCATCAAAACAACAATATGAGTATGTAACATTCGGGCATACACGCACAACTATGGTGGTCATGGATTGGAGTTGCAAAATACAAGTTGTTGATATGCAGTAGACTAGGAGAAACCAACGTAAAAGAATCAAATATCTCAACATGATCATTCAAGATGAACATGCAATCTCTCGTTTAGCAAATAATTTATATTCTCGTGGTTATTAAATTGTTCTAAGTGAAATGCTCCCATTTTAAACATTATCTTCAATTATTTTTATATCAAATGTTTGCTTGCAGGAAAATCGTGTGAAATCAATCGCTTACTGGCGATGATATTCCAAACTATCAAAACGCGCTGAAACTTTTCACACATACTTGGTAAATGGTGCGCGCATACAACATACGCAAAATGCAAATATGAAAGACCACGACGAATTCAAATGAATTCTTGATTAAACAAATCATAATTGATGTAATTTGAAAGATGCTCAAGATGTACTGCCACCCCTACCAAGATTAATGTTACATCTTTTTCTCAAGATATTATGATCGCCAATTTCCTGTAACATTTCAAAGAATCTAACTAGAAATGAATTCACTAAGATTATTTTATTATATTTTACTCTCTAAAATAATATCACATAGGTTTTCCATTTATATTTTAATTATTTGTCACTAATCGCAATTGTTATCAATCGTTTTCCGCCAAAAGATATGTTGCAAGTGTTGACAAAAGACTGCAAAGGAGAACTTATTGTCATTGATGCCTTGTAAGTGCATTTATCCACCCATTCTTTTCCAACTTTTTCTCTATTTTTCTCATTTTACATTATAAAATAATTACTATAAATGCTTCGTCCCTTTCTTTATCCTTAAGTAATAAAATGTAGGTTTCACCCCTTCACAATATGGAAAGAAGCAATTATAGAAAATGAAGGCAGAAACTTTTCAAGTGTAGATTCAAAATATCCTGTAATTCTTGCAAGACGACTCCGGAAAGCATCCAAATACAATGGTAAGCTATAGTAAATAATACAACTTTAATTCTGATTCATTTGCTTCTATTTATTTTGGCCATTAATATTTCTTACATATAGCTTCGGGATTTATGTCAATCAAGACTCATAGCAAAACTTTCCTGCGTTTATTATTCCGTGCATTTTTTCAAGAACGTCGCCGAACCCACATATGTTGTGAAAATAAACAAGGAAAATTTATTAATTTGGTGTGGAATAATTGGACTAACATTAATCCTTTAGTAGCTGATGCAGCCAAGTCTACTTAATCTTAATAAAATTCAAGTTATGCATTTTTAAGAAGATGATCATTACATAGAAGCCTACGCGCTACAAAGATCCCGTAATTGTAAATATTATTTCTCAAAATTAATGCTTCAAACTTTCATAGATAAAAGACGAATTAATTGTTACTGGATTCCTACTCATGGTGACAATAAAGGAAACATTTTGAGCTAAAAGAACCAAAAATGACACATTTAACAACATTGAATCCTCAAAATAGATATAAGAGACCTTTATGTATTATTACACTTCTTCTAAACATAAATCTATTATACATTTTCTTGGGGTCGTAATAAGCAATTAAAGTAAGTGGGAGGTATGTGTAATTTCACCAAAAGAATGATTTGGTGAGGGAAAAAAAACCGAACTCGCCAAGCCAAAAATAATCACCTCAAAAGCTTTGAAATCCAACATGGCTTTAAGCATAAGTTAGCCTTTTATGAGATAGGAGAAGAAACACCAAAAAATGGATTAATTCTCCAATCCTCACCAACCAACGATTTTTTGGAGTTGGCTAAAGAAAAATTTTCTTTGGGTTGAATCATCGACTCTTACCACTTGACATTGCTTTTCTTCTACATTTCTCAAAGTAGCTACGTTGGGTGTACTTCAACTATTAGAATTTTTGATATTCCTTTTTTTATTTCATGCTATGTAAATGAATAGGATCTTTTTATTTCTCATAAATTTGAAGATTGCTATTGTAAATAAATTGTTACACATTTTGTATAATTCAGAACATCATTGACAACTGCTCCGGCCAGACAATATACCGACCCTCCGTATCCGCAATGTCGGCAATCGAAAGCATGGTATTGCATTACTTCTCTATGTAATATGATTGATTTCTTATCTATATTAATATGTAAAACAACTGTTTTGTTTTACATGTGATCATGAGATATAACAAAAAAAGGCTGTCACCTCTTCACTGCATCTAAGTACATCCAAATCTCCTGAGCTCTCATTTCGGCCTTGCTGAGGAAGAAGTCGTGCCATTGCAAATATTGATTTATTTTCTAAGAAATGTTTGTACATTTTTTTTAGACAAATTGCTATTATATATCATCATAGTCATATGCCGATCTTGCTAACATAGGCGCACACATTCTCGCATCGAAGCAAAAATATCTTTATCAAATGATGTCAACTTTTTTCAAGTGTGTTTTAATGTGCCCAAATTATGAGCAAGAAGTATGCAAATCAACAGCAAAGAATTCATCAGGGATATGAACTGCAACCAACAACATATGTTGGTTCCTAGGTATTTTTTATGTACTTATATTCGCATTTACACGACAAATAAAAGTACTAACCGGTATAAAATTGCACATATTAGGTGTTGTTTTAATGTCAATGTTGAAGATGCCTCCGCCCAAGAGTTGCAATGATCATGGGAAAATAAGGGGAAACTCTTGGCGCTACCGCGGAAGAAATCTACGAAAGATTTCACAATGGTACAAATTTAAACTAAACAACTTATCCATTATTGCCGCTTAAATAAATCTGAAAATAAAATGACTAGCTATATTTTTTCTCATGCAAGATAAATATCCGCCACTAGAATGCCCAAAGAAATTTTAATCAAAAGTTATTCGTAATCAAGCAAAGAAGACGCTCACCCGCTTCCCGCTTAATATCTGTGAAATTGTGGTTTTATCGTATGTTGAAAAATAAAATATTAGCTCCTTCTCTTCCCCTACATCAAGCACAATAAATATAAATGAAAAAAGCAAAGGAAAAAAGAGAACTCTTCTTTTCCGATGCAAAGGAAACGCAACCACCAATATATAAAAAGATCAATCGCTTCAAACGAAATGCAAACCTGAGTCGTTAACCTGCAAAGAAAAGAAATGAAGGTAAGATTTAGTTTCTTTTTTGCAAATATGTCTCATTTTCCTCATTCTCTCTCTTCTTCTACCATATCTCTTCTTTTTAAATTTTGTTTTTGAGTTTGATTCTTTCCTTCTTTCCTCGTGAATTCTTGCTTGATTCCTCGTCTTGGTTCTTCTAACGATTACAATAAATAAATCACCGAAAAAATAGATCGATATCTAATATTTAAATGAATAATTTTTTTTTTTAAACTAACTAAATTTTCTTATTAGACTCCAGTATTTCTTCTTTTAATATTTTTGTGGAATTTTATTTTTTTGGCGCCACATAGCCGCATCCTCGCAAACCGTAACCTATCGCTTATTCCGCTTCTTTTTATTCAATTTTTAATTTTACTTATTTTGAAAATGATTACTACTAAGATCGAAAAGTGAAGTGACATACAAGAGCTATATTTATAGTATTACTTCTTTTTCTTTTCTTCGCATTACTGTATCTCTTATTTGAGAAAAGAGCTATCAAGCATTATTTAATGGTCTTTCTTTTCCTATTATTTTTCTAAACATTCTCTATGATTCTCAACATTTATCAATATTGTATTAAGCATTGAGAATTACTTCTATAGTTATTCTTGTAGATTATGTTATTTCTCTTTCTGGTTATGATTTGAACTTAGGTGAAACTAAATAAAGTTGAATGAATTGTAAACAAGAAGGTTGATGCATTTTTTAGCTAGTATCACAACTTCGTTTGCATATATAGAATAATCTTGTAGATTATGCTATTTCGTTTTCATAAATATGTATTAGAACTTTCTAATACGCAAAATTAATTATGATTATAACTTTTCATTTTGAGCTCCTGACTATTGCTCCATCTCTTCCGGGTTTCTCTAATATCTCCCATCATCACCTTGCCGAGATTTCAACCGGTAATTTTGTTATTTTCGTTTGTTTTACTTGGTCGTATTTTTTTCTTCAATTGTTATTTCCCATCTCTTTTATTGATTATGATGTGAATCTTTATTCATGGGTCTGAAAAACTTATTTGGGTATCCGTCCACACTTTATCGTAATTTATAGTGTTTGTATATTTGGTTGATCGAGTTAAAGTTATCACTTTTCTTGTAAATACCGTGAATTCTAAGTGGAGTATTACCAATAGAGGACCTTTAGGATGGGGGAGGAGGGGAGGAGCTAGGGAGGTGACCACGCAGCGTAGTAAAATATTTTCAAGAATTTGGTATAGAAATTAGATGAAAGGAGTTAATTTCTAAGGCGTATAAGTTATTCTAAGTTTGAGTATTTATAATTTTTTTGATGGTTTGAACTTTGGTGAAACTAAATAAAGTTGAATGAATAGTAAACAAGAAGGCTAAATGCATTTTTACAGGTATCAAGCAACTCGCTTGCATAAATTTACTAATCTTGTATGTTATGCTATTTCCGTTTGCATAAAATGTAATGTAATTTCTATTACACTAACACTCATTATATCCTCTTAACAAATTTACAATTATCCAATGACTTTTGCAACCACTTTCTTGCCTATGATGAAACAAAGGTAATCGGCGTAAAGTTCCGCTATGTTGCTTGTTTCTCCATAGTCTAAATGATTTTGTGCACAAAATATGATTTAAATGGTTACTACTTATCTTTCAATGTCTCAAGTTTTTTCGCCTCCTCTTATTATACCAGCTTTTTTTTTGCATTTGTATATCTTCTATCAAATTACTACTACCGATAAAATTCAAGCTTAAAATGAAATTGGCATATTACTATTACTATTAATCTACTTATTTCCTATGAAAGAGGTTTATAACAAGAAATATTTTAAAACTTTTGTAAATTTAATTTATCTCGTTATTCGTCTATTCACATTACATTGAGTCAGCAATTTATTCCCCATATAACTTTACCCATATCAAACATGCACAACTTATTAGGTAAAACATAAATAAAGATTGATAATCAACACGTTCCTCTACTCTATAGTTAAGTAGTTGTTTGATACCACCTTTAAAATACAGCTTGCATTCTCGTGTGACTTTCCATTCTACTCTCTTCCTGGCAGTGCTAGAGGTTTTCTTTCTATTAAAATTTTTCCTACATATTTTATAGGAAAATCAAGTCTTTCTCGTAGTTTGCCGACTTTCCGCCTTGTACATAGATGTTCCAATGAGTTCTATAGTCATGGAAAAAAGCTAAGAAAACTTAACTGCAATTTTGCAAGTTCAACTATCAAGTTCTTTTCTTTCTTTTTAAATCCTTTTCTATAAATAAAGTTTGAAGCTTGAATGATAGTTTGTATTTTTACATCATTGGTGTAACTTACCCGTTATACAAGTTTCCATTTATTTTAGGTAATCGCTTTGTTATTAAATGAAGTTACATATAAGTAATTACCAAAGTAACATGATTGAGTAAATACTTTTAAACGGTCATAATGTAATCTCAAATGCATCTTTTATATATATCTCGTAGAAAGTGGGATTAGCGGTTGAAGGGATTAGAGTAACGATATTGGGAACCGTGGATTTTAGATCTTAGTAGATACCAAACGATTTTATTCTTTGTTTCAAGAATTTTGTCGCTCATTCATACATCGAATTCGTTGACTTTCACGTGCATTAGACATTAAGCTCCCACCTACAATTTAGTTTCGCGTATTCGTTTTTTGTTTGTTGCTGGTGTTTCTTAGTATTTGCTACTAGCTAAAAAAATATTCTCTTATTTTGAATTTGCTTATTTAACAAAGTGGTTAAGTAAATATCTTTAATGAGGAAAACCAAATCCATCTTATTTGGATATTATTTAATTTTCTTGCTATTGTGTCTAGCAGCCATACTTTTATATCTCTTTTCCCTTTTCCATTCTATTTTTCCCCTTCTTTTTGAAAAAAACTACAGTGTAAATATAACTTCATACACATACACCGATACGTGTAAATGTAAATAGTTGCTGCAGTGCAAAGCTAAATAGTTTTTGAATACAACATTCTCTTTAAAAACAATGACTTGCTTCTTTTAGTGAAGTGTTATTATTTTTTAGCTGTTCAAACAAAGACTATTATATCCGAGTATAAGGTTATCCGTAAGCTTGTGAAATTTTAGCGATTGTTGGATGAGTTTAAATGATTACCTCTATTAAGGTGCAAATATTTTTGAATGAGTTATTTTCCTCTTTTTAATAATATGAATGTGCTAATAAGCTACTTTCCACAGATTGGAGTTAGGAGCAAATAGGTTTGTCTTTAAATATCGATTAACATAAATGCTTTCTCATCAAACATTTTATCTAGGAAGCTTTGACATATATCACGCAAAAGCAATTGATTGTTTAGCAAAATCAAATGAGAAAAATCTATGTAGGGATATCCTTATAAATGTTGGGTGATCCCCGTAGGTGTCATTGGGATGATCCGCCGCGCATATGCTTTTAATTTTATTCATCTTGCATCTTTTAGTGATGATAAAATAACAACAATCACTTGCAACATATATATTATGAAGTATATGTATCAATCATAGAAAACTTGGTCAATGTTAATTAGATCGACTAAAAAGTGAGGCAGGTATTCATATTAAACATTAAAACAACATATGTTTAGCCACATTACATTAGATTTATTAATGTAAACAACTCCGAGACAAATTTATGCAGTACACAATAGCCATAATCGAAATATTTTCTCTCAAGTCTCATAACTTTGTGCAACTTCTTCCCCTTATGTAAACTGCCTTTGAATAATCTTTTGCTTATTTTCACTACTTGGGAAATAAACGAATCAAGCAACAAATCCATCCCAAGAAAGAATGTGTTATACTTCTCAAATCTTCTTAATGTTTTCTTTTTGCTATTTATAGTAAATGTAATCTCTGCCATGCAAACAGCAAAACACACTATTATTTTCCAAAAACTTTTGACAACTACAAGTGTTTACCAATTATGTAATTCAATTCTTTTTAATTTTCTTTTTTCCCAGGTTATACAAATCTGCCAACTTCTTGAAGGAAGCTACTGCATCATGTTTTGCAAAATCAACGCATTACAGCAATATAATAGAAAACACATTATGTTAATATTAAATGAAAAGCATTATGTTAATATTATACTCAATTTTCTTTCTTTCTTTTCTTTTGTCAAAATGCCCGTGTGCCTTGCATGGGCACTACTCATTTAGTCTAGTCTAGTCTAGTATCTAGTACTGGTCTAGTTAATTATTAATTATTAATTATTATTAATAACAATTAATAATTAATAATTAATAATAAGTGATAAGTGAAGGTTTTGGTACGACGAAGGTTATTTCCGTAATTGCACTTCTTTATTTTCTTTCCCTCTGTTTTCGCCCCCCGTAGGTTATAATACACATAATTCATTAATATTGTCTTTCATTGACTATGACTTACTCTTCTCTCACTTCGACACCTTCCTCCTCCTTTCTCATTCTTTGGGCTTATCCAAAGGTACTTTTTATTCCAATTTAATGTCTTGCTTCACTTAAATTGTTTTCGCAGGTTTCTTTCTTTTAGAATTTAAATTTTTTGTGTTTTGGTCTGTCAAATTTTGCTAATTGTTGCCAATGAATATTGAAAAATGAGTATTTCTTTTCCTCTTTATTACTTATGTTCTCTTGCTCAATTCTTCTTTGAAATGACACCGTCGAGGCACCCGGCACATTATGTTGTTGATGAATTGGAAAATGGGTATTTTCCTCTTATCACTTATGTTCTCTTGCTCAACTCTTCTTCTGAAATGGCACTTGAGGCACAGGGTTTCTTCCCCTTTTCCTTATGCTATTCACTCTTTCAAAGTATGAGTTCTATATTTCTTTGATGTGCTTTTTCTGCAAACTTTTATTTGTTATTTATCTTTTTTGTTGATAATGAAAAATTGTTGGGTGTATGTTAGTGTGATTCATTTTGGTGATTATCGTAATCTTTTTATTTTATAGGAAAATTCATTTTTCCTGCTGCATATTAGAAATTATATTTGATTTATTCGTGTATATTCCTTGGAAATAATCATCTTCGTGTATGAATTTCAATTGTTGCATAAAATCTTTTTCCTCATCGATATTGATATATTATTGTTCTGACAAAATGTCAGTGATATGAATGACCTGAAAAAGAATTAGAGATAGCATGGCTAATTAGATTTAGTGAGGGAGAGAATATACCGAAGGAAACACCCCAAACTTATGGTGTTAGATAGATTATGATGAATAGCTAGCCAAGAATACTAATATGTCATGAGGTATGCATTGAGAATCATCTCCTGACTCCTAAATTAGTGTTTGCTAATAGTTGCCTACGTTAAACTTCATTTTGAACTCAAGTAACTACTTGCTAAAACTAAATTTAATTGTGGATTTTGGCCAATCCCTTTGAAAACAAACATGGTGCTAGCACCTCCATGATGCAAATGTAGATGGGATCATGCCAAATAATGTTAGGATAAAATATTTGAAAAGGACAGCTTAAACAGATTGGGACGTGCTTTAAAAGTCCTACAATTTTTTGTTGTTGTTTAGATTTTTTTCATGGCATTCAAAATTTCTATTATTTATAATATGGTGGGTGGGTTAGTTGTTGCTGATATTTGCCCTACTAAAAGCTTTCATAACGAGAATTCCAAGTTTTCGCTTATAGCCAAGTGCAAATCAACCATATAATCCAAAGATATAAAGGGTAAAACGAAAATATCAGACACAATTCTATCTGTTGTAAGTTGTTTGCTGCCTATGGAATGTGCAACGTGTTGTTTGTAGTTTTATTTGTTCGCTAAGGAGAATTTAGGCTATTTTAGATGAAAGGAAATGATGGTGGCTCCTGGCTTTCGGTGGTTACTCATTGCAGGTTTGGGATGATGGAGAGCCGCAAGGTACAAGGTGTTGCCATTTAGAGAAGCATTTGAAAGAAAACTGCTCTCATAAACAAATTTTTTCTCTTTTTGTTGTATAAAATTTGTGTTATTATCATTATATATATATATATATAATAAAAAATAGTTTACATTCTGCTTTTTTAGATGTCAATCTTTGCTTTATACCTTGAATTAATCTATAATTTCTTCTACCTATGTAGTGTGATTTGGTCACTGCTTGAACAACAAAGGGATTGCTGGAATACTCTTAAAGAAATATTATTTTGGCATTTCATACAAGTAAGTTAAGTTTGAAAAGGTATGCTCGCAACATCTCCAGGGTTTTATCCTCCTCTAAATACAAACACATACAATCACTGTAATTTGATGTGTAAAATAATGCATTCTCTTGTGTTCCTTTTCATATTCCTAAATACATGAATAATTTTGTGTGCCCAGGATTCATGTAGCTAAATGGACTTTCAGTGGATAGTAGCTCACCAAAAGTAAGTTGTTTCAGGCCCTTTGAATTGTTTTAGAGAATGTAGCTCTTTCATTATGTGAAAAGAAAATTGGAAGAGGTCTATTCAAGAAAAGAAAGTCAGTTGCATTTAGAGCACAATTTATACTCAAAGTATCTACAACCAGATTCAATATTTAAAACAGGTAAAGACCAATAAATCAAAATTTTTCTTTCACTTTAAATCAATGATTGACACAAAATCATGAAGAAAAACCATTTGAGCTTGCAGAGGATGTGATTAACTCATAATTGTAGTACATAGTTTAATACTTGATAGTAAATAAAGCTCCCCTAACAAAAGCAATATTGTAACTTTGGGAATTCGTTATCTCTTGTAACAAAGCAGGCCAGGATGAACATAAAGAAATTCCAAAATGATGGACTGCATGGTACCCAGCGTTCTTTCTTATTATCCATATCATGTTATATCCTTTGGTTTTATATCAATTGATTAATCAGTACGCTTTTTTAATTGATAATATGGAAACTGACTAATCGTATCGTTTGAAGCATATGAGATTTTTGAATTATAATTGATCATGCCAAGAAAAATATACACAAATATAGATAAGTATTCATATCACAAAGAACTTTAAATGGTTGTATAAAATCAAAATAAGTTGCATAAAATCTTACAACTCTTAGATGTCACTTCTCTTTTTCACTCTCACATGTCATCATTTTCCAAGCAATTAAGTGAGTGGACAAAAGGGAGAGAGAAAGTAAACTTATATTTGAATATAAAATGTATAGATGCCCATGGAATTGATACATCGCCTAGTGACAGTTCTGTTGCAAGCCGTGAAAAAACAAAAGAAGAAAGATAGTACTTTCTCTATTCCAATTTAGCGAACACTCATCTATTTTTTAAAAGACACTATTAAACATTCTTTTTAAAATATTTATCTATCCAAATTCTAAACTTTAATGAAATATTTTTGTATATAAATTCAAATTTGTTATCATTGTTTTAAAAGGTGTCCGTCACTACCACAAATATATTCATATGTCAAATTAACATATAAACACCATGTCCACTCATAATTTCCATGTCATATAAATACTCTGGTGAAGTGATAATTGCTAATAAAAAAAATATACAGAGAGAAATAGGAGCAATACAAATTTCTTCTTGTAAAATTTGAAATGCTTCAATTGCTCATAAACCGAAAAGTAATATAACCGGGGAGAAACACCAATTCAATAACATTATATGAAAGATTATTATGGATCAAATTTTACTGTTTTTAAGAATACAATCACCCTATTTTAGATAGAAGCCTTGAAATTTTATTTTTTGAAAAATTCAACCGCTCCAAAGCATGTTTCAAATCTTAGAAGTTATATATGTCATATGGTATTGGAGGAAAACGTGTGAACCCGAAAAAGAGAGAGAGAGAGCAAAACAATAAAAAGACGCAAAGAACCGAAGCATGACCATAAAAGTCTGTACTGGCGAACCCACCGAAATTATAAGTTTGTCATTGTGTGTATGTTCTGTAAGCATTCACCCATATTTGAAGAGCATCTTTAGATTTAAGAGGGAAATTGCTATTTATTCCTACCATAAGAACAACAAGTTGGAAGGAAATTGTTAATCTCTAGTCTTTTCTAGCTTCTGCTTACTCTACACATGACAGAATTTTAATTCTAATACTTAACTTTTTTTCCGGTGGATACCAACATTCAGAAATACCTATTGTCAACTGCAGTGGAATCCAGATTCCCCAATAACTACCATGAAATTATCCCTTCCCAATACCCTACCTCATTTGTACGATAATATTGGGAAATGCCCATGTGTAGCTCAGACACGGGCCATCTAGTATATTAATAAAACAAAACTACAAGGGCACCAGCAATGATGCGAGGGAAAGCAAGAAACATGCGATGAGTGGCTTCATCTGCATCAGTGTTGCACAATACATTTTGGGGGTGAGGACTAATTAATTTTACAAAATCTAAATAGCTGGCAGGAGTGAGTGTCTATCATGAGCATTGTCATAGAAAATGGATGTGACTTTTGGAGGTAGATTCAAACGCTACAGCCATAGGAAAGTCGTTTGGAGGATAGCAGGACGTTCATAACAAGCAAGGAAAGATAAAAAGTAATTTTGGACAGATTTATTTATATTTAAAATTTATTTACATTTAAAAGAATAGGTTTCAAAGAAAAACCCGATGAAAATAGTTGTAATTTGAAAATTTTTTAATAGTACTGACGCCATGCTTACCCACACCGAGATCGATCTTTGCAATCAAGTCCTTTGATCAATTTGAAACTCGCGAACAAATTAGATTACGTATATTGTGTTGGAAATTTTCTCAAAAATAATATCAACCCACAATAAAATGTAAAAGAAAATATTTTTCTTATTAATAAAATTGCTATTGTTCTACCTTCTGAGGCACGACCGGCACCTGTACCTTACTAGGATCCGAACCGACTTAACTAGGCATGTGCACTCGGTGCAGCCTACTCCCCATATCAAGAAAACAACGAGCTATATCTCTATCAGAATACAACCTACTAGCCAACAAGGCCTTATAGCCACTTGTAAAGGAAAATACTTAACAAGAAATGTGCAAATAAAGGGGATACTATGCGGGCCGATAAGACCACCATGATATCTAGTTATGACCGAAAAGTAAATCCGAAGTCTAAACTAAGTTATGGCCGATAAGCAAGCCGTTAATCGACAGCTAAAAAGGCCCCCACACGTACCAACACGTAAACTAAAATACATATAGGCCCTACACGGCCACCACCAACCACAAGGGAAATAGAAACAATCTTCAAGCTCTCAGAGTAATGCTATGATGGTCTGGACATGGCCTCACCTACTCATAAATAGTACAATCAAAAGGAATAAACCTTCTATCTATAAGCTCCGAGGAAAGGAGTCGACCGTGCCGACAATCCCGGTTGGAAGCTAAGAGGGACTCGCTCCGTCTCATCCGTACCGCAAGCAGTAATGCAAACACTGCAAAGGGCGTCAGTACATATGTACCGAATATGTAAGGCAATATTTTTAAATAACTTAAATAAAGAAAGAAACCGAGAATAAACTAAAATGGAGGGATAGAGATCATACATGAATAGTTGAACTTTCTATCGCCCAATTTATCAAGAACTAAAGCAAACAAGAACCTTTCCCCGGCCCTATAAGCCTAAGGTGCAATCACAAATTTCAAAATAACCCACTGGGGCTCCCCAAGCCCCGGTGGGTACACTTTAATCTATATATGCCCCTAATAAGGTCATACTACATCATCTAATAACTATAGTCGTCCCAATTGCCCCGGGTCCGCAACTAAACCCGCTCGGCCCCCGAACTATAGTTGCAGTCTCGAGTCCAAAGTGGGACTCCTACTTTCCGTACCTGATACCGAACTCGACGGGGTGGTGCCGATACGGCATAATAGTAGTCCAAACTCCATGGAATGGAGTGTATGAGGACCCCGTGACTACCCTTCGTCCTCACTGACGGCATACTCACCTACCTCTGGAGCGACATCATCTAGCCCTCGTGGGCGTCGACACAACCAGTAACCCCGGGGTTGGTTATGAAAGGTTATACAGGCGAGTCAATCCCAAACTAACCATGAAATTCTCGGTCTCCATAACAACAATGAAGTTATAATGAATATACTTACTAACATTCTAACTAACTTGCCGCAGATTCACCTAACATACTTGGATTGGTGATTTCGCTAACCTGTGAGTATCGATTATAATCGTCACTCTCTTCTCAATTGAAACTGCATTCATGAGAATGAAACTAGTTTCAAGATCAAATTCGATAAAATTGATAAGTTTATAGATAAATATTAACTATATTTCAACTCAACAAAACTCGCCGAAAATGCATAATTCCTCGGAAGTCCATAAGGAAGAAATACTCTACTGGAAGCTTCAGATCGTATAGAAATCCGCCTTGATGCAATTCGACAACTTTGGCTCGTTGGGGCTACACCTATGTGGGCGAATTTCGCAAAACTAACTCCATAATAATACTCCCTCGCATCCTTAAACTTCGATACCCGGTTAATTTTTAAATTCGGGCGTCAGCCACAAAGTTGAAGTGGTTCGTTTTCTATACGCAATTCAAGATTTACTTGTGTTCATGTTGGCGATTTTACCCTAGGACTCAAACCCCTAGCATTCCAATTGAAACTCAAGGAGATGGAACTAAATGAATTCAGAGGAAATTTATTTGTTTCGTGCCTTCCCTCTCGACCGTATGTATACTTGGAGAATAACATAAATTAAAGGGAGGAACTTATATATACTTGAGGCGGTGGACAAGGGTCCTTGTCACTGCACCCCATCACTAAGAATTTACGCGGCATGCCAATTTTAAAACTAACGCAGAGGGAGGGGGTCCATGCAAACGCCGCCCTATTGCGCCCTCGGCTCCAGCCTTCTTCCGTGCAATCTCGATCTCCCGCGCCGTTCGACCTTTCTCCCCCGGCCCTTCTCGTACGTGTTGCACCTCTAAAAATCTTAACCAATGTACGAATAGGCCGATTAATCGTTAGAATCTTATGGGGTGTAACATCCTTTCCCTCGTGAGCATTCGTCCCCGAACAAGCACCCCAGCCCCATGTGAACCTTAATTCTTTTAACTACTTATTTTGGAAAATTTCTACAGAGTCTCCTAATATGGACTATCCGAAAATCCCCGAAACACGTAAAAGTCCAACACAAAAATTTCCACACTTTACATAGCAACAATTTCACAACAAGGCTAGAGTCAACTACAATGTATATATACGATACAAATCATAAACAAAGAATCGAATCACTAAAGGTACCTTAACCATGGTTCGAGCTAAGACTAGAACAAATGAGGATATCTCGGATCTCATCATCTTCAAACTTTCCCAAGTCATCTTTCTATTTTTTAAGTTCCTCCACAATACCTTAATAGAAGCGACATATCTTTGGGCTTCGTAAGCCTCATAACCCGTTGATCCAATATAGCTAATGGAACCTCTCTTCATAGGCTAATTCTCTCGCTGACTTGGACATCCTCGATCGGCACACCCGGGAAGGATCCCCTATGCACTTTTGTAGCATCGACACATGAAAGACTCCGGTGAATCGATTCTAATTTCAAGGCGCATCTAACTCGTATGCCATCCGGCCTATTCTCCTGAGAATTCAATATGGTCCAATAAACCCTGGCCGAGCTTTCCTTTACCAAATCTCATCACACCTTTCATCGGCGAAATCTTCAAGAATACCCAATCACCTACATCAAACTCTAGGTTCCTTCAAGGCCGTACATCGCGTAGGATTTCCGCTATTGAGATGTCACAGCGTTCTCGATAAGCTTCACCTTCTTTCTCGACTAATGACAATATCCGCCCAATTAATCCCGATTCTCCTACCAACCAACTAACCGGGACTCCGTACTTCCGCCATATAAAAGCTCCATAAGGGCCTATCCTGTAATTGCCGAATGGTAACCGTTGTTGTAAGCACCAATAAGCGCCAAATGTTCATCCCAGTCCCGAAGTCTAACACACATGCTGCACATATCTCATGCGAGTGTCTCACTGTACGTTCGCCCGTTTATCTCTGCTTTGAGGATAGAAGGATTTACTCCGATTAACTCGTGTCCCTGCACTTTTCCGGAAGGATTGACAAAATTTAGCCGTGAATTGCGCCCCTCGTCGTAAATAATTGATATCGAAACACCAATGCAACCGAACTATCTCCCCGATATACAATTCAAAGATAGTCCCTACCGAGAAGGTAGCCCCGACTAGCAGAAATGGACCGACTTCGTCAACCTATCAATAATTACCTGCATAGAATCAAATTTACGCCTAGTGCGAGGTAACCCTATTACAAAATTCATATTAATCGCTCCCATTTCTACATAAAGAACCGCTATTCCCCGTGTCAATCCACCGTGGTTTTTGATATTCAAATTTCACCGTTGGCAATTAGGACATCAGGCTACAAATTCTCGGCTACCTCCTTTTCATTCTGCCACCTCAAGAAATTTCTTTTATATCATGATACATCTTTGTTGAACCTAGGACGAGGAGAGTAACAGTGAATAATGTACCTCGCCAATAACTGGCCGGGCGAAGTCCTACCGCATCCCGCACACAAAGGCGGCCCTATACCTTAAAACTCCGTCCTTAGTTACCTTGAAATCCGCTATTTCCCGCCGAGCCTTATTTCCAAGCCGAACTAGGTTGTCTTCACATCAGCCGTTCTTTCACTTTAACAACCAATGATGATACCGCAAAGATCGGATTAATGCTCCGCTCGGTCTCTTGAGTCTACTATACGTACGGCCAAACCGGCTAATCGATGCAATTCTCAGCTCCGCCGTTTGGCTTTGTGTATACTAAACTCCACATGAATTTACTAACAGGGCATCTGCTACAACATTGGCTTTCCGGATGATACAAGATATCTACATCATAGTCTTTTAATAATTCTAACCAAGCATACCCAAGAATTCAACTTTATATGTGAAATATAATCGAGACTCTTACGCATTAGTGAAAACATCTACGTGGATACCATATAGATAGTGCCTCCATATTTTCAAGGCATGAATTACTACCGCCAATTCCAGATTGTGGGTGTGTAATTCTTTCATGTTTCCTCAATTGTATTGTTAAGCAATTACCTTACCATGCCGCATAAGAACACATCCTAACCCGACACCCGAAACATCACAATACACGCATAACCTCCTCTCGACCCATCCGGCAAAGCTAATGTCGGTGCTAAGGTCAACCCGTTTTTCAACTCCCGAAAAACCTCTGGCCACATGCTTCAAATTCATTGAAATTTGGCTACTTTCCTGAGTTAACTTAGTCAAAGGTGCCGATAAAGTGAAACGCCTCTACAAATCTTCCGTAATATTCGGCTAACCCCAAAATAAAACTACGCCGTACCTCAATCGTAATTGCCTGCTTAGGCCATGTATTTACAAACTCATCTTACGAGTCCAATTCGGATACCAATTTTCCGACACAAGTGACTCAGAAAGCCACTCTGAATTCATCCGTAACTCACATTTAGAAAATTTTGCATATAGCCGGCGCATTTCGAGATTCTCGAGCACCGTTCGTAAATGATTCCAATGTTCTAGTTCTCGAGTTGAATATACCGTATCATCAATAAATACTATCACAAATAGGTCCAAGTACATCCCGAAGATGCTATTCATCAAGTCCATAACCACCGTTGGATCATTCATCAATCCAAAGGACATGACTAAGAATTCAAAGTGGACGTACCTCCGGTTCCGAAAGCGGTTTTGGAATATCTCTCCTCCCGAACTCGAACTCCGATAATATCCGATCTTAAGTTAATTTTTGAGAAGCACTTTTCCACTTGTAACTGGTCAAACAAGTCGCCTATTCGAAAGGTGGGCACGTATTCCTGATAGTGACTTTATTCAACTATCGATAGTCTATACACATGCAAAGGGAGCCATCCTTCTTTTTCACAAAAAGAATTAGGCTCCTGGGCTGAAGTACTCGACTCGATGAAGCCCTTATCTAAAAAGTCTTTCAATTGTTCCTTCACTCCGGAGTTTCACAGAGCCATTCCTGGGCATTTCCAAGGAATAGATATAGACTCGAGCACTGCAGTAATTCAATTGCAAAATCGATCTCCCATTCTTAGGGAATACCAGGAAGTTCATCTAAGAATACATCCGAAAATTCATTAACTAATGTGACGCCTGATTGAAGAGCCGAGATTTTGCTCGAACATGCTAAACTCGACAATATGATAAATACATCTCGTTCTCGCTAAAAATTTTATCGCCCGAAGATAGTGGAAATAAACCTACCCTTGGCGTACGCACTACCTTCCACTCTCTACTACCTCCCCGGAAGGTGGAATCGGACGGTCTTGGTCCAACATTCTACATTGGCATAACATGGTGCTAGCCAATCCATACCCATAATTGCATCAAAGTCGATCATCTCTAATTCTACCAAATCAAGCAAAGTCTAGTGACCAATGATCTTCTATTGTGCACCCCGGTAGACTCTTAGCTATGATGGAATCACCGATGGGTGTGGACATCTGAGAAAGGTCGCCAAGCAATTCCGCGTGATACCGAACTTCTAGGCCACTAATGGGGTGACATAAGATAAAGTGGAACCCGATTATCAAAAATATAAAAAGAATGCAGGAGTAAAGTCCAAGATAATTGCCACAAAATCCGGTTACGACTCCGACTCCGCTCATCCCGGCAAAGCATAAGTGTGATCCTGACCGCTGCCTGAGTTGGATGCCCCCGGTCCGCCTCGGCCTCTACCAACCGAAACTATGCAGGGTCTACGCCCACTGAGATGCTGTGTGGCACGTAACCCGTCGAAGATTTGTCATGTCGGCTCCCCGACCACTCGACATATCGGGACAGCCTCTCATCATATGACCCTCTCTGGCCCACAAGTATAACACGTTGTAGAACCATACCTATAGGCTCCAAGATAATAGCACCGCAAATAGGCTGTGGCACAAAGGAGTCTACTCGCTTCCGACCTCTCGTGCCGCCGTGACCCGATGGTCGCGAATCCTCGGGTCTCCGATCGCCCCCAACAACTGTGTCCGCCACCTTGCCGTCGCCGGTGAAAGTGGGGGGTCTGGGTTGTCTTTTCCCGAGCGCCGTGGCCCGGGTCCACCCCGAGACTCGCCCTCGAGCATCACTAGGTCTAGCCGCAGTTGCCGCTCCGGCTTTCCCTTTCTATCCTTCGTTGTCGCCGGCTCGATCCCTTCTATATTCGAGAAAACGCCTAGATACGGGCGATATCCATGTACTCGTAGAGTAGCCATAACACAAGTCTCCACATACTGAAGCGCAAATTATTACGAATCGATGCGCCTCTAAATGGCGTGGTGTCAACGGTAAAAGCCGGTGCATATCAAAGCCAAGGAGTCTAATCTCATAGCGTACTCCTGTAACACTCATCGAGCGCTCTAGGTGCAAGAATGCATCCCGGGCCTATCGGATTTTTCGCGTATAATGATCTAGGAAGGCCTCCCGAAAAAGTCGGGACCAAGCCTGAGGGGGAACATCTCTACCTCTAGACCTCTCCCAACTCTTATCATAATATTTTTACATCACGTGAGCCGAATACCTCCAACTCAACCGAATTCTAAGCAGGCGTAGGAGGTATTACCCTAAGATCCGCCGTAACCGGTCCAAGAAGTCCTCGAGGGTCCCGTCTTAATCCGTCCGTGAAATGCTGGGACTCAGCGAGGAATCATATCTCGAACTACCTGGTCCCGCCGGGCACTTCAGCAAAACTATGGGCGCTACCGGGCCGTGCCGCTACGCAACCACTCATGATGAGCTATCATGAAATTTATTCCCGACCCGGTCCGAGGGCACGGATAGAAACCGTTGGAGGCGATGTGCCAACACATCCGCCGCTCCGACGCTCCCAGCATGGCGGAGGAGACTGGGGATACCGAGATGAAGTCTCCCTGTCACCCTCAAACCTGGCTTTGACTCCACCCAGGCACCGCTAGTGCCTTCCCTATCGCGGGGTATTTAACTCCCCGTTAGTCGCAGCCTCACATCGTGGCGTCTCGACATTTCCTCTAGAAAAGCAAACATTATAATAAGCTTAGGGACTCATCTATATACAAAGATAGCTCTTTGGCATGACTCGGAAAAGAAAGAAGAGTAACCACCTCCTAACATGCCTCTCGTAGCCTCCCTGTCTATAGTATGTGGTGCACACTACATCCATAGACAAGACTCATTTCCTAGCGAACACCCGCCATACCCCGAGATACAACTCGCTTCGATGCCAAGTTTTCACGCCCTACCTCGAGAGAGGCACGACCGGCACCTAGTACCTTACTAGGATCTCGAACTAACTTAACTAGGCATGTGCACTCAAAAGCGTGCCTACTTCATCAAGAAAACAACGAGTTATATCTCTCACTGGGAATACAAACTTTCACCGACAAGGCCTTATAGCCACCCGTAAAAGAAAAAGCTAACCAAATAGGCACAACAAAGGGATCCTATGCGGGTCACAAGACCACCATGATATCAGCTATGGTTGAAAAAATCCAAAGGCTAAACTGGCTATGTCCGACAAGGCCGCTAACTAACAATTTAAACAAGGCCCCACACGTCAACACATAAACTAAAATACATATAGGCCTCACACGGCCACCAAAAGTTAACCACAGGGAAATAGAAACAATCTGCAAGCCTCTAGGAGTACTGATAATCGGACAGGGCCCCAACCTACCCATAAATCTGCATAACCAAAAGGAGTAAACCTTCTTTCTCACAAGCTCCGGAAAAGTGGAGCCTGACTGTGGCCGATAACTCGGGTCGGGTTAAGAGGGACCTTCTCCTCGTCTATCCGTACTTGCGGTGAAAGTAATGCAAAGACTGTAAAGTGCGCGCACAATATGTACTAATATGTAAGGCAATAATTATAAATAATCAAATAACAGGCAAATCGAAACTGAGAATAATCAAAATGGAGGGATAAAGATCAGCGACCGAACAGTTGAATCAATTCCTTTCTATCATCTAATTTATCAAGAATTCAGCAAACAAGAACCTTACTCCGGCCCCCTAAGCCGGAAGGTACAACTGTACTGTGTAATAACCCACCTCGGCCCCAGCTAAGCCCGGTGGGTACACTTCCTAACTCGTATACCCACAAGTTCATACCGTGTCATCTAATAATTATATTGGCCCTACTCGCCCCCTCGGGTCCCGCAAATCGAGCTCGCTGGCCCTCGAACTAGTTAGCCCGAGTCCGGTGGACTCTACTCATTTTACCTGTACCGACCACTCTGCAAATATACGGCATAAGAGTAGTCCATCCATGGAATGGATTATATGAGGACTTCGGGCCCTCATGAAGGCATACCGCCCCCTCGGGCGACATCATCTAGCCCCCCTCGCGGCGTCTACGCCTAGTAAACTGTGGTTGGTTGGGTTATGAAAGGCTATACAGGTGCAGTCAATTCCAAACTAACCATGGAATGTCGGTCTCGACTAACAACAAATGTACCTAGTTATAATGAATATACTTCCTAAGATTCTCAATTGGGATTCAAACTGTAGAGCAGTGATAATCGAAAGCACCAACTTGCAAAAAGCGGATTCACCTTAACATACCCGGACATTGGTGACGCTTAACCGCGAGTATCATATTATAACTGGCCAGCTCTTCTCAATTGAAACCATACTACTGGGAGAATGAAAACTAGTTTCAAGATTTGAATTCTAAAACTTTATAAATTTATGGAGCATAAATATTAACTATATTTCAACTTGATCGAAAAACGCATAATTCTTGAAAGTCCATAAGGAAGAAATACTTTCATCGGAAGCCTGTGGATCGTATAGAAATCAGTTTGACGCACTCGGGAAGTGCAACTTTGGCTCCTACGGGCTATGATTTGCCCAAGCTTTAATTTCGCGGAACTAACTCCGTGTGAAATGCTCCCCGCAACCTTAAACTTCAATACCCGAAGTTAATTTGAATTGTGTAGCTTTCACATCGTAAACGGAGGAAATTTATTTGTTTCCCGTGGCTTCCCTCTCCGGTCGTATGTGTATACTTGTAGAGCACAACATAAATTAAAGGAGGAACTTATATATAATTGAGGCGGTAGATTGTGGGTCCGTATCGTGCGGCAATATACGGCGTGCCATGGATCCTGGGGCCACGGAGGGAGGGGGTCTTTCGGGCGACACGCCTCCCCGTTGTGGTCGCTTCAGCCTTCTCCAAGCGCTGATCTCGATTCCCACGCTCGTTCGACTCCTTCCCTCGGCCCTTCTCGCACGTGTTGCACTCTAAAACCCTTAACCAACGCATCTAATAGGACCCACTACTGTTGTCCACCCCACGAAAACAAATATCCTCTCTGATTCTGTAAACCTGCCATGCACTTTCAATAAAATATTTTTCTCATAAGAATTTTTCTCATAAAACTTAGCTTTATAAAAAATTCTCATCATCCTCTTTATATATATAACGAAGCCAGGGGGCCTAACCAATTTTAATTTGTGGTCTCATCCGTGGGGATCCAAATTTTCAAATTTCAACTTATCTCCTAAGCCTCACTACGCAGTCATCACGATTCTGTGGTCTCGCGCTTCCCACGGTCACCTCACGACCCGTTCGTGTCTTGATGCCAGTTTGGAGTTTTTCTCCGTTTCAATTCCTAGGTCCGATCTTCGGCCTGCATAAATAAAGACAGTTTGGTATGACGACCATTAACTATTACACAAAAAGAAACTCAGCCTGATAAACTTTTTTACCATGTGTTGCTTAGATTTGTAAGATAGAGGTAATTACCGAACAAACAAATCTAACTATATTCTTTTATCTAGATAATATTCTCCTCCAAAAGATATATATTTTTTAAAGATCCAACACGATTGTGATAGCATTTATGGAGGATCTGAGCAACATATATTATAATCATAAATGAAAAGTGATAGACACAATGATCACTATAGCTAACTAAGTATGTTTGGGATAAGATCTTATAGTTGTTGTAATGAAACATTATTTATTGAGGTACAATAATTTATCCTAACATTATCATGTTAAAATTGGAAAGATACAACTAATATATTTCATACTTTACATAAAATAAAGAAATAAAAAAGTTATGAGAGACATTATTGGTATACAAGTTCTTCAACTTGGATTTTAAAATGACTCTTAATTCAATTATGTCTATCCAAGCTGATAAATGAAACTAATATTTTTTTTGGAAACCAACTTTTAGAAATGATATATATAAGTAGAAATATTTCATCAATATATAATTTAAGGAACATAGCATTTGAAAGGCCCACAACTCCTATATAAGAGCCGGTCTTTGTTCTTTTTTGTACTACTTCCTTTGTTTCTATTAGTAGAACTTCAAATCTATTGATCACCTTAATTATCATAGTTAATGAGTATATCATATGATTCCCAAATTTCTTACAAAAAATAATCCAAGTAAGAGATAGTGAGTAGATGACCCCTAAGTTGGTTACATAATAGTACTATTTCTCTAAGTATTTGGAGCATCAAATATTTTCAAGCATATAAGTGATAAGAATATATAAAAGAGACACGGATAAAAAATAATGGATGAAATTAATGGTCATGGTTAAAATTATTTGTAATATACAAGAATTGAAAAAAACCACAAAAAATAACATACAAAAATAAAAGAAGAGAATTATATGTATTATCATGCTAAAATGCTGAATACAAAAAGGTCATTGCCTTGTCCGCATTTTAAGTAATTTACTATTTTTTGGGGGGATTAATAATTTCCATTGTATTTTATGTTCCTAATCAAACATTCAAACCACCATCAAAATCAAATATGACAAAATAAATAATAAGAACATATATGCTTCTTCAAATAAGGAGTAATATTACAAATAAAAAGTAACCAAGAAAATTATAGTCCATCAAGCACGCGCGTATCATAAAACAAAAGACATAACCTATTATAAAATAAAAGACAACAACAATTCAACAATTACAGTCGACTCTTTTCTTTTTTTTTTAATAAAACTATCAAAAGTTACATCTCCAATTTATTCTAAAATATATAGCCGAGTAAGATACCAAATCAAACACATTCTCTTGTGAAAAATATATTATTTATTGGGATTAAATAAATCTTTAAATCAACTCAGACATGTCATGAAACAATGTTGCAGTACCTTATTTTTCTACTTCGAGCAAAGTGTGTTGAAAAAAGACTCACAAAACATAGAGCAAGAGGAAAATCATATTCATGATTGGAATGGTTCTCCTTTTTATGATCGAAAGAAAACGTATTGACATGTATTTCATCGTCTTCTGCATAATCACCTAAAATATATACATGTAACTTGAGTGAAGGCTAATATTGCTCTGCCAATAAAATCACAAATCTCCTCTACTTGTTTAAAGTTTTTTGGCCCTATATACATGTAATTCGAATCTTATGGCAGAGACAAAGTTGGATGAAAAATTATGCGACATCTTCTTTTTCCATCTTCAAGTCATCCTCAATCCCAAATTCATTTTGAGATCCTCAAGTTGTCGCCACTTTTGTAAATTACTTATATGATCAAAACTTAAAAAGTAATTCTACAAAACAAATATAAAATGAGAAATCCATCATAATACCAATTAACCGCATAACAAATAAATTGCAATGATTAACAAATTAGTTCACAAAATTTAAAACCTAAAATTTCCTAAATCAAAAAGTAGATTTGATATTTTAAGACTTGAAATGCCATCTAAAAATAGACAAATCAGAAGACCCAAGCACACCTTTCTCATTTGATCCATAAGATACTCTAGTCACATATAAAAATTCCGGACTTGTATTATAAATTGACATATACAATTGAAAGATTTTTTTTTTTTTGTTTGTTTGTGTTAGGATATAAAAGCATAAAAATTTGGATCACGAGCAATGTATGAAAATGACATGAAGTTGATGGTAAATCATTTTAAAATTTCATTGAAAATAGATAATATAGCGTATCTCACAATAAAATCACAAATCTCCGACTTGTTTAAAGTTTTTTAGGCCTCATATATGTAACTTGAAGCTTCTGGGTAGAGAAACAAAGTTGGATGCAAAAATTACGCAAATATCTTCTTTTTTTTTCATCTTCAAGTCATCCTCAATTTCAAAATCTATTATGAGATCCTCAAGTTGTCACCAATCCGTAATTTACTTATATGATCAAAATTTCAGCGTAATTATACAAAAGAAATAGTAAAAATGAGAAGTCCATCATACATTCACAACCGCATAACAAAGAGATTATAATGATTAAAAATCAGTTTACAAAGTTTAAAACCTAACAAAACGAAAAGTAGATTTGCTCCTTTAAGAGTTGAAGTGTGATCTAAGAAATATACAGAACCGCAAAGACCTAAACACCCATTTATTTATCTAATCAAACTTCTGAAGGTAATTCTACAAAAACAATTAACATGAGAAGCCCATCATAATTACATGAATCGCCTAACAAATAAATTGTAATGTTTGACAAATTAGTATACAACATTTAAAATCTAACAAAATAGAAAATTAGTAGATTTGATCCTTTAAGAGTTGAAGTGTCATCTAAGAAATAGACAGAAATTTGCAAAGACCCGAACACACCTTTGTCATTTGCTACACAAGACACTCTTAGTCACGTATGAAAATCTCTCGACTTGTATTATAAACCGATATATACAATGGAAAGGTTTTTTATTTATTTGTTTGTTGGGATATAAGAGCATAAAATTTGGATCATGAGTAGTAGATGAAAAGGGCATGAAATTGATGGTAAATCATTTAAAAACTCCTATAGAAAATAGTGAATACATGTATCTCACAAAGAAAATCACAAATCTCGACTTGTTTGAAGTTTTTCGGGGCCCTATATCTTCTCGGTATAGACACAAAATTGAATAAAAATTACGCAAATATCTCTTTTTTCCATCTTCAAGTCACCCTCAATCCCAAAATCCATTTCCCGAGATCCTCAAATTATCGAAAATTCATAAATTACTTGTATGATTGTAACTCTAGCTGTAATTATACAAAAATAGTAAAATGATTATTTGTAATGATTGAAAAATTAGTTCACACAAAATTTAAAACCTAACAAATCAAGTAGATTTGACCTTTATGAGCTGAAGTGTTATCTAAGAAATAGACAAAATTTACAAAGACTCAAATACACCTTTGACATTTGCTCCATAAGACCTCTAGTCATGTATGAAAAATCTCCCGAATTTTATTATAAACTCCATATACAATTGAAAGTTTTTTTGATTATTTGTTTGTTGGGAAAATATTAAAAAACTGGATCATGAATAATAGATGAAAAGGCATGAAGTTGATGATAATCATTTCATTAAAAATAGAGAATACATGTATTTTCATGTAAAGAGAAAAACCTTGATGAAAAATTACAGGAGAAAAATATTATAATTGTCTGAAAGTGCTAAATGGAAAAGTTATATGAAGTAACAAATAGAAGCAATGAAAGTCGACTTTTATATTTCAAAAGCACCTTATAAGAAAAAATAGAATTAAAACTCTAAAAATTTAAAAAAAATATAAAATAAAATATAAAAAAAATCTGATCAATGAAACATGCCACGTCACCAGATGATCTCTCCTTTATATAAATATATAGATATAACCTATGAACCTTCTTGGATTACCTACCGACGGCCCGAAGCAGGCATAGTCCATATGGACCTGTGATCCAAGTCCTCAATTCTCAGTTGAAGTCTCATGATATCATTTATTAATTAATATTTTGTTGTATATTACATATATAATTATAAAAATATAATTTAATTTTCTATTTTAATAAAAATTTTGTTAATGTATTCATAATTATTAATTATATTTTCTATGCTAAACAGAAAATATAATAATATTTTATTTGACTTATAATTATTTACTTGACTAATTTAATTATCAAATAATAAAATGATTAATCTATTAACAAAGATAGGAAGGCTCGTTAGTGTGCGATCCCATAGATTCATTACTAAGCCAGTAGTAAATCGATCATATCAATATACCAATCAAGGCGTCTAGCAACACTCCTCATCGACTGGATAGCATGAAGTATACAATTTAATCTCAAGAACAAGTAGAAGAAAAATATAGTATTTTCTTCTGGCCCTTATAGCTTTGAATCACCTTAGGATGTGGTTTAACTATCAAATCTCAATAGGTGATCAACTATGTATACATGTCAAATTTTAATTGACCATTGAATGACCTAAGAAACTCTTTTCTTCTTTCATTTCATTGCGTTGCCCAAGGTCTTAACTAGTCGCTTATGATTCATGAAAACATGTAGAAATACCTAAACTCATTACCAAGAGCTTGACAGATTTCATCTTGATCAATCATTAATTCTACAAGATTTAATCTACATAATATTCATTCAACCATTTTCGTAGGGCCATAGGTGTCTGGTATCAAAGTATAATAAATAACTTACTAATTAATATGATGATCTTAGGGCAAAGAAAACTCTTACATCACATTCTTTAAGATAATATCCTAGTGATAGTTTATGATAATTCTAACCATTAGGAACTATCCAATGATCATATATCTATATGCATCATCTATATATGTATGTGATTTAGTTGATGAGATCAACTAATTTTTATCTTATAAAGACCACACATGCATATTGATCTAAACAGTATCACAATGTCCTAACTAGTAATCGTACGATCAAGACGATTTGTGCATTAAAAGCTTATACGAGACATGACTCTCCTTACTCATCATGATCTCCATCATGATGTCAAGCCTCAAAACTTAATCAAGAAATAATCAAACAATTTGGTAATAATTATAATAAAAAAATATTGACTTATTAATATATCAATCATTTAACAAAAATATATTCAAATCATCACATGTGAAATTAAAATTTAAAAATGTCAACTATAATACCCCTAACATTGTTAGTGTGATCAGGTTAAAACAAACTATGCTAACAAGAGGAAGTAGATTTGGATAAGACGAGATATGGTGTGAATTTTGGAGTATGATGAATTATGTATCCTGTTGGAAGGACAGTTTACACTGTGATGAGACATGACTTATAAGAGGAAGTGGAATTAGAGCTGGAGAAGGATCTATAGAGTTTGATATAGTTTGGTCTTCCGGGTGGATGCGTCTAATTCTACATATTTTTTATTTAAAATTATAAAATTTAATTTATTTTAAAAATTAAAATTAAATAAATAATTTCATAATACTAACATTAAATTATGCACATTATTAAGGACTAGGTTCGAAGGTTGGGGAGAGTAATTTTTATATCAATACATAGTGTGAGCTGTACTGAACAAATGTATAAAATACATTCTGATTTTAATATTGATTTAATTTAATAAAGTCTCAAATGGGTTTTCATCTATCATTACATCTTCGTTCTACTTATGTGGTAGGGTGACATATTTCTGGATTAAATCCATAAATTAAATTAATAAAATATATTACAATTTTATCTTGTTATGATAGTTATTTGAATTTTCTTAATTGCTGAATCGATAATAAACTTATAAGATTTGTTAAATTTATCTTTTATCCTAATAAGTTACTAATTTTAAATAAATTCCAGCACACATTATGTTGGCAAAAAGGTTGAGTTGACATCACAACGTTGCATATTTGTATCTTCTCTTTGTATTCTCTCTTCAAAAGCTTTACATTAATTGGTAATGATTAAGACATTTAATCAACCTAACATGGGTTACGTCGAAATAATTAAATATAAAAATTTATTAAAATATCACTTCAAAATAAGTCATGTTATGTATAAATTTAAAATTTCATAAAGCTCGCGAATATTCAAAAAAAAAATTAATTAATTTGTCTAATTCACTATCCAATTTAAAATTAAAGTTGACTTGACTATTTTTCTCAAAAAATACTTTTCCGTATAAAGAGTGGGGATGACGAAATTTAAATAAATATATAAAATAAAGTATAATATAGTAAATATAACTTTTTTAAGTACAAG
Source organism: Datura stramonium (assembly GCA_018107945.1). NCBI lineage: Eukaryota > Viridiplantae > Streptophyta > Magnoliopsida > Solanales > Solanaceae > Datura > Datura stramonium. The sequence continues at coordinate 53,177 of JACEIK010005637.1, forward strand.
GCAAATATAAGGGTTTTTTTTAATTTAAAATATTAACATGAAAAGCTTATAAAAACATCATAAGATTAAAAAAATTCAAAAACACAATCAACAATTTTAACTTTTCTAAATACTATAAAAATATTAAAAAAATCAAAAAAGATAAAAAAATTAAAAAAATTTAACTTTAAATTTTTAAGTTTACAATTTAACAATAAATTTTGTTGTCATAAAAATATTGAGACATATTTAAAATTACAAATTTAAAGGGTAGTTCTTTTAGATATTAAAATTTTTTGATCCATTTTAGATCCCATACAAATTTAATACTATCGTGCGAACAAGACGTAATCAATGGCCATGTGATCACCAAAAGGATTAGTAATATGTCTTCATATAATAATTGCATTGTGTTTAATTTTAATGGTTGACCAAAAACTAATTAGGAAAATTATACTTCATCAATTTAGTTTTTAATCTGGATTGGAATTTGTTGATAAAAAGATATTTTGTGCAGTTGTAATCTGTGAGGCAAACTCTGTTTTGCAAATTTCTTCTTTTAAGATAAGCAGCTATGACTATTGCTGATTCAAACAGACTTACAAGTCCAACCAGGCTAGAGGTATTGTTTTTTATTCTCAATCTTTGTTACCCTGAATCAGGTAGAGCTTCGCCTGCGGATTCGGCACGCAGTAGCTTTAGCTTATTTATGTTTAAATAATTTATCAAAAATTTAATAAACTGTATTTTCTAGAATTACAGATATCATAAACTCAAAATCTAGTTCTGATTCTGCTCTTAATTCATCTGAATTGTCAGGGAAAATATAGTGGAATGGTGTGTGTTGGATTCTTGGACTTCCAATAATTTGCTCCTGGAATAGTATAACAATTGGAGATTACTATTATGAACTCTTTCCGGTGAGTGTCCTGTCTTTTCCATAGAAAAAATCATGACTGTGGCCATGTCTGACAAAAAGTCTCTGTTGATCTGTCTATTGATTTCACTTGGAATGTAAGCTAAGTGTTGCTCGACTCTTTAAAAATATGGTGAGGTGTGCATTTTGGAGGATCCTAACATTTTGAAGAGTTCGAACTGCATACAAATGTTGGGACCCTTTGTGTGAATGTGATTTATGATGTCTTCTTGACATGAAAATGGGTTTATGCTAAACATGGGAATGGACTAGTTAAGATTGATGAGCAACTTGGAAGTAAATGAGAACAATTTTTTATGTCCACCCCTCTTTTGTGAGAGTTACAAAGAGTGAAAATCTTGTAGTTAAATGGGTTAGTTATAGCTACTTTACAGTACAATCAAGAGAAAAGTTGAATTCATTGGGTGATCCCAAGTAACCAATTGGGTACTTCAAACTAAAGGGACCTGATATTTAGATATCTGCTATCTGTTTTGATTTTTTTGATGGACAATGAAGAAATACCATCCTTCAAGGGTGCTCACCATCGTTTATCAGCCGCCAGACCCTTGCTACAGTTTCATGCATTCTTGCGTATAATGAGGCAAGAATTGATACAAGAAAGCGTTAAACTCACTGTGAATACATTTCCTTTCTTCTCGCCAGCTTCAAGCTCCAGCAGTAAGGGTACCTCCACAAATTTCCATTCCCCAGTCATTTCATTTGCTTCTAAATTTTTGTTTGTCCCGACTCTGACTTTCGTCAGTACATCTTGCTAGTTGGATTTTGGCCACATCAGGAGGGGCTATTCTGGGAAATTACATTGGCATATGTGCTATTGTTGCTGCTTGGAGTTGCAGATGCTTGCCGAAGGTGGGATGGTAGGAGATTTATCCTCATGAGCCCCGGGAATTCATCCAAGTAAGATTGTCCTCTCTAGTAAGTTACTATTGTAATTCTTGAATCACAATTGCAAAATGTTTTATTGCTGCTGTTGTGAATTTTCAGTCATACTTAGCTGGTCTGGCTGCCTCGTGGTACTCACCTCGCTTAAGGCCAGTGACAAAAAGCAGCTTGAAAGGCCAGTAACGGTCTTCGCAAAAGGAGTTAGTATGCAATTTATAAATGCCGTTGTTAGGATAGAAAATTAGAGTAAAAAAGAGAACACTTGAAATGTTAAAATATAGTTTCTATTTGATTAAATTGCTTATTTTCTTCTTAGTCAGAATCTGCGTGGCTTGTTGATTTTGCAGTGTTGTTCCTGGCTATCTCCACGAGTTTTGAATTGTTATGCATTCTTCTACACGTTCATCTTCCAAGCTACCTTCAATCGCGTTGGCACTCTCTCTTCACCTCTCAAAAAGGCAGCAGCAGAGGGATCAAAACTGCTGCAGCAGACCTAGCCGCAGCAGGCATCCAGACTCAAGCAGTCGAAAGAGTACACAACTTATCCTTAACTGAAAACTTTGTTACTGGTTTCTTGACCTTAACATTTGATATGCTCCTGTCAACTGAACAGTGGTCACGTAACAAACGTTCTTCTTCTCAAACGCCCTGAACTCAGCTTGAAGCATATACGCTAAACAACTCCGTCTTTCAAACGATCGTATTACTTATTGATATGTACTTGATTTATGTCCCACTTTGCCCCATACCTCCTTCCTCCTGTATCTTAGGTACTGCAATAGATACCCACCCTTGTAATGCAGCTCAGAGGAGGCCCCTCACAAGTATGTCGGGAATTCTTCCTCCGCTGCAGCCATGGGCCCCTGGCATTCAGTCTGCTTCTAAATTCGAATCAAAGTAGCTTAGTCCTGACAGTCTACAACATGTTCGATCTGATAGCAAGATACATTCCACTGATCGAGAAAATCAAGTTGAAATCACGAAAAGGGGCCTAATGATCGTTGAATACCGTCTCCGTTTCTTAAGCCTCAAAGACCCTTGCTCACTTCTCACTGCAAAGCATGGCGATCAGGCTGGATGATAAATGCTCGTGGCCGTCTTAGACACTTTCAAACGTGTTGGTCTCACCGGTTGTGTCGCCTCAGCGTTCAGGCTGCTGCTGGTGAATTTACTATTTATTTGTCTTCACCCCAAAATTCTAAACTTAATTGATTCTGTTTCAACAGGGCCCTATGCACAAAAATCTGTAAGGAAAAGCCCTACTGGCTGGATTATTCTCTGGTGCTGCACTGATTACGGTGGATTATTGGTAATGGAAAATTCTAAGGAAAAAAAGGTCTCCATAACTGGGTTTTTTCTTTCAACTTCTAATATGCTCCGCTACGACGGCTACATGCCATACATTAGAATCTCATTTTCCACTTGTCGGAGTATCCAGCACGATATGTGTGGGTTCAATTTTCACGGTTTCCTTCGGCTTCCCTAACCCCTCAGCGCAAAAGCGCCTGACCTTCTTCTTGGCAGCGTTACACGCACCAGTAAACGCTCCCTTGATGCTCCTGGCATGTGACTCAAAATGCAGGTAGTAAAACAGCCTCAAATTCTTTTTTTATGGCCGCAAATACGTGAATCGCACGGAATCGTGACCCAGCATGTATGAAAGAAGCAGACTAAGGTGCCCTCTCAGCAAGCTACAAAAACTGAAAGTTTTATTTCTAATTTTTCCTTATTCGTGCAGTATAATTTTCTTTTTTCGGAGAGGCGGATTCCGAATCCTAGCTCCACCTCTACCTACTCCGGTCAAAACTAAAATATTTATTATAATTATTACTAATTTTAAGATAATGCCAGCTGCTTTTCTCATATTAATAAAAATAAAATTTTTAAAATAAATAAATAATATATTTTTTTTGTTTTTTTAATTTTATATATGTAATTTAAAAGAAAATTATGGATTTCAAATTGATAAATAATTAATATTTAAGAGTTTAATTAAATCTAATAGATCTTTTCTTCATTTTGTTTTAATAATTGTTTCAATGAAAAACATCGGAGAAGTAACGCTGATTGACGGGTAAAAATTCCGCTTTTATATGAAAGCATTTCTAAAAGCATACATTATATGTATATTTTATGTTAATTATTACAAAATTTCTATTACCGCATCTTATTAATAGATTAACATTTAATATAAATACTAGTATTACCGATACACATGGTAAAATAAAGTTTTGTATTAGAATAGAACATATGGTATAAATATTAATTTAAACCATTACTACTTATAAAATTGTGTGAGTTATCATTGGTTTGTTTTGACACTAATAGATTGATATCATGTCACAAAATACATTTATTTATTTGTAATTGATCCTCCAAACTAATGTAAAGACTCATTAAAATTAGTGAAACAATCATTAGTGCTTGTATTATGGTGACATTCATCACACTTTGGAGTGCAATCCTTCTCCGGACTTCGTTAACGCGTGATGCTTGTGCACCAAGCTTCCCTTTACAAATTGCATTTTCAAACGCCTTAAACATAAATATCATTTCAGATTATAGTGAAATTTTACCGCAGGAGTGCATGTACCAAATTATTTATGGGTTCAATTGAACTCATAACTTTTAAAGCGGAGTATAAATCTATATATAAAATTTATCAAAATTTTTATAAATAATAGACATGAATCCATAACTTTAAAATATAATGGGTTCAATTCCCTTAAATCTTAAAAGTTTGAACCCATAAATTTTAAATTTTGGTCAATTCCTTTGGAAAAATTTTAAATTAAAAAAACAAAAAAAACATGTAATTTAATTAAAATTAAAATTTCTAAATATTAATAATTTTTTCTTTTTAATAGTAACGTTTTAATGTTTTTATATTATTAATTTTAAACTTAATAAATTTAAAATCTTAAATATTTTTTAAAAAAATTTTTTTAATTTTTTTAATTTTTTTAATTTTTTTATTTTTTCATTTTTTAATCATAAGCTATATATACAAGTTCTTTAAATATTTAGTAATAACATAATTTAAATTTTGGGAAAAATACATAAAATAGCAAATGTAACTAGCTATTTACAATAATTAGTGTGTATCCCATAAAAAATGGCAAAATAACTAAGGTAAATAGCGAAATTACCATTTTAAAAACAATTACTAAATGTATTAAATTTTCTATATTCTCTTTCCAACTTACTACGTTCTCTCCAATTTAATCTCTTTATTCTCTCACAAGAATCGCCCAAAAATTCCTCTCCCAAATCCCCTAAAATTTCATCCGATTTCTCTCCTCATCATCCCTTTTTTTCCTCTTTCAAAAGTTCCCATTATTTTTTGTTTATCTCCTCCCCTCCCTCCCCCTCCCTCCCCTCTCGCGCCCTCTCTCTCTCTCGCCCCCTCTCGCCCATGGCGATCCTGGATGTAGAGAATTGCGCATCTTTGAGAAAGCAAAAAGAAATTCAAAATTTTTGGATGAAGAAGATGCCGAGAATTGTAGTTCCCCATTGGGTCTAAATCTTCGGTCTATTCTCTTATCCGTATGGGGACGATGGGTAGGTGCTCCTTATTTCCGTTAACTACTCCTGTGAGATATCATTGTTCTGAGAAATTGAAACTCCGCATTTGATTAGCAATCTTTCCGATGGAGAAGCCTTTGTTTCACCAATGTCAAGAAATAGAAGCAAGTGGCATTTTATTACACAATCTATTATTGGCTTGATTTATCGCTTTTATTTTGTGTATCAATGACATTGATATCCGTAATTTTCAAACTTTGTCTCAGATATCAATGCGAATTGATACATGTAATGTTATCAGATTTATGATAATTTCATAATTGTTATGTACCAATATATTTCTTTGTGTGTATCAATATATTGTATTAATTTGGTTATTAGTATGTATTAATATTTGGCAATTGTACATGAATATAAAATACCCATATTACTGTGGTATCGCTTAGGAAAATATTTGCCAATTATTTAATTTATTGTTCATGACGTATTATTTTTTGAATAAATTACAAATTGATTTATTTCTCATGTTCATCAATGTATGACAACCGTATCATTTTATAAAATATTAATGTTATAGAATTCCCGTGTGGACATAGATTCTTTGATTGCGGTATCCTGCTATTTTTTAAAATTTTGACATTGAAATTGGATGATATTGTTTTTATGTATTATATTTGTATATGTATCAAACTTATTGATGCTTATTAGTATGTATCAAATATTTCCAGTGAAATACATAACTTCTATTTAGATTGATCGGGCCATACGAGCCGCATAAATTTGGAGAAAAGTTTTTTAAATCTCGCAACGGCAGATACACCAAAAAGATTCTTCAAAATTTTAAGATTTTAGATTTAAAAATTGCTACGTATGAAGTTTTCTGGTTTAAAATTTTAGATATGGAGAAAAAACATCTAAGATCATAAAAGGAGTGATTTATTCTCATTAATTACTAGCTTTTCCTTAAAATAATAAAAACACCCACAAAGGAGGATTACTCTTTCTTCTCATATTCATTCGTGCTATAGAGGTAATAAAGATAAGGTCGAGTCCCTAAACTTACCATATTCTTTGAATACAGATATTAAGTCGACCCGCCGATATCCCATCCTGTGCGTAAGATCGATATAGCAATGGTGGAGAGGGCACCCACCCCGCCATAAGGTAATTACAAGAAATAGGAGGAGGTATTAGAGACCTCCAAATGTGATACCTTTATCTGCACTCATCCGCAGTATATAAGCCGATAACTTCGTAATAGGAAGTCATAAGCATAACGTATAAATGAGTTGATTTATTTGTTAGATATATAAGAACTGATTAAGATAATAGACAATATTAGATTATCAAATAAGTGTGAGAAAGAGAGGGAAATGTAGGATTCCCACCTCCATCCTTTCAGATATGGTATAGCTTCCATGTCATCGCTTTGTTGTAGTAAGAAAGCCATTCCTACCCCTTAGTTTTGATCCCAAGATAGCAAGGGGCATGTAAGGATTGGAGCGCTTATATTGCCCAAAGTAGGTGAAGTGAAAGGTGGATTGGTTGATTCCAAAAGTGTTAGAAAGAGTAAGGAGCCTCCTTATGATTATGTGTTGTCTGTGCCCTCACGTAATAAGTCGTAAGAGCAAGTAAGACTACTAGCTTACTCGAAGTGGGCGTAGAGATCCGCAATGATGACTTCCAGGAAGAGTCAAGTTCAAGTCAAAAAGGTCAAATCCGCCGTAGCATGCAACGACGATGTGGTATTCTGCAAGATAATAGTTATAACCTTAGCCGTGATATCGAAAAACAGTGTGGAGATTAAATGAATAAGATGGGTCCTAATCATAAAGCTTCTTAAGAAGTATGGTAGGTTGAAACACAACTTGACCGGGTAACTCCATTGACAATGTAAGTGCATACCATGAACCCCAGAGCTCGCCTTAAGGAAGATGAGGGTGTGAAGAGCATGAATACTATTTGAGGGGAAATCGTAATCACCTCCGCATTGATGTAACATCGTGTATTAAGGACTAAACCCGAGACTCCATTGCCTAAGAGATGTGAAGATCAGAGTTTAGAATGTTATGTGTACGTCCGCCTAATGAGAAGGTAAGAGGGTACCGACCTGTAGACTCTAATCTAGTGTGGCCTAGAGACAAGATCCAACAGATACCACGGGCCTTAATATAATGCCAAGTAAGGCCCAAGGTTCTGGATGTTGACCCACGCTTGAAGAGGGCGAAGTTTCAAATAGCGCATCATAGCTAAAGTGCATGTGTGTGTTGCTTCTTAATGGTACGAAAATCCAATGAAATGGCACGAGAGCAATGGTGAGATATCACTAAACCGTAGTAGCATATCATGTGCGTATAAAATTCAAAGAAAGTATACGTAGATTACATTACTACAAAAAAGAATTCGCATGTATCAGACGTAGTTGTTAATATACATACACACATTATATATATATATATATATATATATACTGCTTATGATGTGGTAGTCGGCCATGGGGTTACAAATACACGTATTCGGTTAGTCAGCTAGGAAATATATACGTATCAGATTGGCAGACCTCGCCAAAAAGGGCAAAAGTTAAGTGATTCACGATGAAGCCATAGAAACTTTCTCGCCTTCCTCCGCTTTATTGAGTTAACTAATTTTATATGCTTGTTGTCGATCTAGGCTTAAGCTCGCGTGAGTTAGTAGCTCCGTCAGAGGCTGGGTGTGATACTGGCGCAGCTAGATTCGGGCCTTAACCACCCGCCTGGCACTTGTATTAGCAGGGAAGCATCCCTAAAGATCGCACACATTATCGTACGTATGTAACTGTAATTAGAGACCGAATAGGCATACTTCTGGGAGGTTAGCAATACCGTAATTTTTTCCATGTTAAGCGGTCTTCCTCTACATCGTTTTTCCAAATTTTTGTAGGTGAGAGTCGACCTTAGTCAACCTAGCGCTATTATGTGGAACACCCTCGTGAAACAATACCATCCTAAGCTTCTCGACAAAACCAAACAGTACCCCAAGAAAAGGGGTCCACATCGTTAGTCGCTGACTGGACAGGGGTACCCCACCGGTTCGTAAGATATTCGATACGTAGTCTTAGGAGAATGCCGCCTTACTGATTGCTCATAAGACAGAGAATTTCCCTGCAACAAAAAAGATAAATCCGAGTGGATACGAACTAGGCATAAGGAAGGTAGTACTTCAAGCAACAGCATTTACTAAGACAAGAGATTCCGTGAGGGTTCCCCTACTAAGATCCGTGGACTCCGATCGCCCGAGAGTAAGTCGGACTAAGCACAACTCTAAGCAATTGTTCAATTAGGAAAAAAACAGCTAGATGTCCACAACCCCGTAGCTATGCATGAGCCATGCATGTCCGAGTAGGACATTTAGAGTATCGTTAGACTAATGCGCAAAGATTCTAGTCATTCAACCAAGCTATTCAGCTTATGCAAGGTTATTCAAATTCATTATTAGAGATCATGATCATTATCGATCCTCCCGACGATCACGGGCACATGGTATGCAAACAAATATTCAAAGTATCCCAAGAATAAGTAGCCTTAGCATGCGGCGTAAGGCCGTATAAGCTCTGGGGCCGATATTTGGTGATTACCCGGCAATTTCTTCGTATAATAAGCGCATGACCGTCAATTATATGTCAAATTCTCTAAATGTGAATATTCTCAGGACAATCAAGAAGAGCCAATGTAGTAACAAACGCCCTTAGCCATAAATCTACGGGGAGTTTCCATGCATTTGTAGCCGTAACAATGAATTAGCTGTAGAAATACACCAATTAGTCGCCTAGCCATTCGTGTAATGTAGGGAAATGTAGGACAACATAGCGGCAATTCTGCACCGCATTGTCGTCATTAGTTGTGGAGGTAAAAGAACGGCAATATGAAGATCCCGACCTCGGCCCGGGCTTTGGGATAATCTCGGCCATGAAAAGCGCCATATTTTCGTGTAACCGAGATGGTAGTGTTGCATGTAAGGGCCGCCCGTGTTCCATATTTCGGCTCGTCAGCTAGACATGAGTGAGGCACATTACGCCTCGCTATTCTCTCCACCCAAGCGTGACGTGAAAATGTACCACGACTATCAAGGAGATCTACCGGGTGGCCAGGTATGAAAAGTGGAAATAGCCGAATTTGTAGCCCATAAAGGTTCTAACCGGCCAACAAAGTAAAAGCTAAGATACCCGTAAAACTGTAAGGATCGACTGGGACATCAAGCAGCTCTCTCTCGAAATGGGAAGCAATAAACATGGACTTTGTAAGCGTATCACCCCGCACTGCATGTATACGATTCCATATGGGTAATGAAGGACAAGATCGACGAAATCAACCCATTTCCCTTCCAAAAGTTGAAAAGTTATCAAGCAAAGATTACGCCGAATTGTATATCGTATAAATAGTTAGATTACATGTGGTGTTCAAAGATCTATTATCTTCCTATTCGAGGAGCACAATTTACAGCTAGATTTTGGCGATTTCAGAGGTCTCTGGAACGTTAGACACTTGAGTACCGCATTCCACCCTCGAGCGATGGATAGGTCAATGTGCACTATTCGCACGCGAGAATATGCTACGGGCGTGTGTGCTAGATTTTGGGAGGTAGCCGGGACGAGCATCTGCCACCAATTGAGTTTTCTTATAATAATAGCTATCACTCGGGCCATCTCAGATGGCGCCTTTCGAGGCATCAGATGGGAAAAATGCGTATCACGGCTATTGGTTTGAAGTGGAGAGCGCCGCTGATTGGGGCCAGGACATCATTCAACAACGAGGAGAAGGTAAAGTTTATCGTAGAACGCCTACCGACCGGCATGTAGCCGCCGAAATCATATGTCGACTGCAAGCAGCCGCAGACCAAATTTGATGTGAATGACCCCGGGTATTTCCGGGCTGCGACTGGCGAAAGGGGGTGATGGTGATCTCGGTAAAATATGAGGTAAAGCTCACCCGAGGTTCGCTGGGCCTTATTAGATTGTCAAAAGATGTTGGCATATGAGCTGGAACTTGCCTCCGTTAATTTGGGATCCGTCCGCCATCCAGCTTTTTTTTACGTATCTATGCTAAGGAAATGCACGGAGACCCATCCCTGCGTGATAGCCTCCCACCAGATGTCCGGTGTTGGGTGTGGGTGGAAGAGTCGGCTTTATGAAGAGGTTCCGGTAGCTATCTTAGACAGACAGATTCAGATTTGAGAACCAAAGATATCACAGCTCCTGCTGCGACCGTGGCATAACAAGAACCTGAGAGGAGATGACTTGGAGGCAGAGGAAGATATGAAAACCGTATATCCTCACTTAGCTCTGCCTACGTATCAAGAGGTATGTTAGTGCTTGTTATTTTATGCAAAGGCCTTATAGTGTATGTATAAAAGAGATAACCGATTCCAATATTTCATGTGATGAATACTATAAGATTAAAAGCGAGTACTTGTATTGGACTTTTCGCATTTCAAAAAGCTCTCTTTGAGAGATCGTCCATATTGCTGTGGAAACTCGCTGCCAAAATTTTCTAAATGGGTGCTTGAGTAAGTTGGGAATTCTATAGATAGAAGTTTACATTCAAGGACGAATGTTCTTAAAGTGGGGGAGAATGCGAGCACCCCATAAATTCTTGAAATGTAGATGGCCTCTATTCGCATGTTGGTTGAGAGTTTTAGGGGAATGCCATACATGCTAGAAAAGGCTCCTGGAAAAAGATCGTGGACAAGTGCCAAGTCGGGCCAAGCCGCAGCAAAATGCGACTTATAAATCGTATTCCATGAATGCGATCATAGGTCCTTGAACTATAAGCCCTCCATGCTCTTTAAAATTACATTTCAGTTTCCAAGAAAGTCGAGGGATAACAGAGGGAGACGAGGTTTGTTGATAATTTCCTTCCGATTACGCCCGTCAAACACCAGCCCAAACTCGAATTCTAACTTTATACGAGGTATTTAGCACCAAACGAGCATTCCTACTGATGCAGCTCTCAGAAATTCGCCGCAAATCGCCGTGCTACCGAGCTAAGGTAAGTGGAATTGCTCCAAATTAGTGTCAATATACTCCTAGCCTTAAAATGTATATTTCTCCCTTCCGGACTTTCAGCGAGAAATAGCGAGTTTTCAACCGTTTTCTAAGTCAAAGTTTGGGCTATATATATATCGAATGTGATGTGTTTCCGAATATTAGTGGCCAGTTCTAATTGATATAGAGTATATATATATATATATATATATATATATATATATAGTTATATAAGGTATATATATATATGAATGCAAGCTGGAGAAATAGTAAAAGTACCGCCGAACTACGCTAGTTAGTCGGAAACTTCGTGTCACGTAAGGTACTGCAAAGTTAATTCCCCTTCGCAAGTTAGTAATCCAAGACAATAAATAGCGAGGTGTAGAAGAAAGAATTCAAGTCGAGAATTCGGAGTCCAAAAGATGAGTTTAGCAAGCGTGTTTTGAATTCTAGCAAGCATGTTTATAATGTTATGATATATATATATATATATATAATGAAAAAATAATCAAACTAATTAATTAAATATATAGATATATATATATATTCGTAATAAAAGTTAGCAAAGCAATACGTATAGTCGATAATATCTCGCTATAAGATAGCTGGCGCCGATAATATTCCCGCTATGAGTAGCTGTGTACTGGGCCGATATCTCGATACGTATAGCGGCGCGCTGAAAACATCTCAGATACGGTATAGTTTAGTATGAGAATCGCATAATGCGTAAAAGAGTTCGTAATGGGTTAAAAATCGTAATACGTATAGTATTTTCAGCTTAAACATGCTTGCTATATGTGATTATTGTTGTTGAGACTTATTTGTGTTATGAGGGCACCCTTTTTGAGCGTCCTCACCGCTCGGTTGGTAATCGTGGCCGACCCACCTGCGAAGGGGGATACCGTCACTCCAAGGAGGGCATGCCGTCCGCAGTAAAGAGGGACGAAGATGGATGGAGCTTTCCCCATATCAGCCGGGACAAGATAGCAAAGAGCGCTTACCTCAGCGCTATAGCCCGGTGGACAAGATTAAGGTGTACGCATACGCTATAAAGCATAGCTTACAAAGATAGAGTCCTCCTGCTCGCATACGCTATTTATACGTGAGGCCATAGCTCGAGCCGGAGACCTGTGGCGGTGAGGTGCTCGTAGTTAGTAGACAAGTGGGAGTGATTTATTTCTGGATGGTTTTGACCCTATAGTGGGATATATAGATTGTTTGTTGGCTGGCACCTTCCGCCATGGGATTTGTATTGGTCCTTGCTTGTTATATATGTATATATATGTTATTTATTAGCTAATAGACAAGTGGTGATCACCACACGCCGACAGTATGCTCCCCGCCTTATTCTCGCACAGTAAGTTCTCGCTTCGTATCTCTATCAATTTAGACAGCTAGATATCTTCTACCTGCTCGTAGCTTCGAAGTGTTGTTTACTTATATTCGCTATGATCAAGCCAGCTTCTTTTGCATACCCTGCACCGTGGTACCGACGCCCCGTTTGGGGCGCCGTATACTTGCCTCGCAGTGGCTTGGGCGACGAGGAGCCGATCCCTTCGTGATTCCATCCAAACATATTCACACCCTACCTGGCACGGAGCTTGATATCTGTGAGGTGTGCCCATATTTTCTTTGTATACGTAGGCCTGGGCCCGGGCCCCACTATTTACATTCTTAGAGGCTTGCATTGTGTATATATATCTCTGGTTAGAATGCGCCTCTGGCCGTGGTGGGGCCGTGCGTTTGTTTAGTCGTTAGTGTTGTTGGATTGTGTTGGCCGTGGTGGGGCCAGACATTCAAATAGTAGTGGTGACCTTGCCTTCTATTACGTAGATGTTCAAGATTCATTATATTGAGTTGGGGATAACTAGACAAAGATGGTGGCCTTGTCGCTCCCGCATAGGTTTCCTATATGAGAATATGAGATTCCCCAAGCTTAGTCGCCTGATGTTACAAAGAGCCAGTGTGGCTATAGGCCCGCTAATGAGGGTCAGATGCATGCACGTTATATAGCCCAAGGATTCCATGAATTGAAGTTAGGAGCCTCGCCAGACACCATGTGCTAGCACACAGTCTAGCAAACAGTCCTAATAGTGGCACCGGTGCGCCCATGCTCCCTAAGTGGGCGTGAGACAGAATGGATACAATCTAAATGTACGCATAAATACAACAATACAATCACCCGACATCTAAAAAAATATGCAATTACAAAGAGACATGTGGAAATACAACATATAGAGAGATAGACGACAAACCTAAATGCACGTATTAATATAACAAATATAAATATCCGACATCTTAAAAATATACAAATACAAAAGAGAGGTGAAAATAACATATGTAGATATAGAGGACAACCTAAATGTATGTGCTTAAATAATGTGTAAGCAAATACAATGCTCCAATATCTCAAAAAATATAAATTCAAATAGAGAAGAGGAAAATAAAAATACATAGAGAGGTGAAAATATAACATACAAAGAGAGAAAGAGAGAAAAAGTGAAAGAGAGCGAGAGGGGGACGAGAGAGGGCTGGAGAGAAAGAGAAATATTTTGTACGGAAGATTGACTTAATGCAACTAATTAATATCTATAAATATCTCAACTAATAATGTATTAGTGCATGAAAGAGAGATATTTTGGAATGTGGAAGATTGACTTTTAATTCTAGTGTTATTTACTAGAAATTTGCACTTCTTATATACATATCCCTTTAAGATCTAACTACAACGATACCCAAAATATAACCTCGACAACATAAAATATTGCTATAAATTATAAAATAATATTATTGTTGAAGCCTATTTTTGGTCATAAGTTGGTCATTTATGTAAGTTTCTCAATATTTTTAACATGAAATTTTAAAAACTTTAAAATATGATAATTTAATAAATAAAGATAACTTAAAAATAAAAAAACTAAAAAAAATAAAAAAAATAAAAAAAATATATTATAAAAATATTTTTAAAAATAAATTAATTTTAAAATTTGACCATCTTCCATCTCTTAATCACTTACCTATATGTCTACACTTTACAATTCCAAGCATTCATTTGAGGCCACCGCCTTAATTTGGTACATTACAACACAATGTGGGGCTGTATTGTTATAAGAGACCTTTTCGGTCTGCTTTCACCGATAATTATAATTTTTTTGACCAATTTTTAAATTCTCGCCTTATTTCAAAATATCTTTTTAAAGTATTTTTTTAAAAAGATTTTGTCAAAAAGCATTTCGATTATAAGTTAGCCATGCTTGGGCTAAAATTTTTAAAATACTTTTGAGAAACAATTAGTATTTGACCAAGATTTTAAAAAGTGTTTTTTAATGTTAAATTCAAAAACAAAAAAAAACTAATATAATTAAAAATATTAAAAAACTATTTATTTAAAAATATTATTAATTTTTTTAATTTTTTTAATTTTTTTAATTTTTTTAGAAGTTTGGTCAAACACCTCTTCTTTTTCTTCTTTTTAAATAAGTGTTTTTTAGCAAAAATAAGCACTTTTGATCTTCAGGTTTGGGTCAAATAAGCTATTAATCAAATTCTATCAAGCTTTACTTTTTTAGTCGATAAAATATTTTATATATATATATATATATAATATTTATTACTTATTTTAATTTTATATAATTGGAGTGAATTACTATTCAAAGTTAATTTTTCTTCTTGTTTAATATAGTCACCCCGCAGAAAGCCCTAAAATCTTCATTTGTCTCTAGCTACTTGTTTCTTGTCTTGACATAAGTGAGTTCCTAAGATTCTACGGTGGTTTGGTATAAGACATAAGGAATAATATTTTCAGGATAAAATATATGATTATTTTATTCCCGCATTTATTTATATAGGTATTAATTATTCTCAAGATTGTTTAATTTAGGAAAAGGGTCAAAAATACCCCAATCTATAAGAAATGACTCATAAATATCCTCATTGCACCTTTGATCTAAAAAGATCATTCTCAGAATATTCCAAAGGGTTGCAAACAAGGAATGACGCCATAGCTCCCGCAAAAGTAATAACAATCAAAGCCATAGGTGGGTATTCAAATAAAAGGGAGCACCTTTGCTATCATGAAAACGCCAATCGTTACCATAGTAGCCGCATGAATAAAGTGATATTGGAGTGGGACCCTCCATAGCATCGTGACCAAGTATGCGATCCTATCTTTGCGGATTTCAACAACACCAATAAAAAGTAAAAATACAAATAAGAGTTATGGCATTCAATTCATATTGCAACCTCAATCTAGAATTGCCTCGAGAACACCCCTCTCCTTCTTTCTTTGGTCTAAAACTACTTCAATCTTGAAAATTTAATATAAAGATATGAAATTTTATTTCAAAAAAAACTTTTAAAAGATTCAATTTTTCAAATTATGACATATAATTTATAATTTAATTAAAAATTTAAAATATTTAAAATATTATTTTTAATATATATTTTCATCACATTCACTCTTGATAATCTTGTACAAAATGGAGAGAAGTGCTAACATTTAGGATAATGTATCAACTTTGTTTCTTTATTTTTAATAGTGAAAATGCATATATTTTGAGACTTTAGATTTAAATAATTTTAATTTTTTTATTTTTTTTATGTTTTATAATATTAAATATTATTTAAATATTAAATATTATTATAAGTATATATAACTATAATTCACTATATTAATAAAAATATCAAAATACTATTATTATTGATGCAAATTTGATCATACATATACTAACAAAAACATAAATGGAAGAAGTAAGTAAATAATTAAAAATAAGTACTATGTTAGTCTGTGTACAAATAATAGCAATTAGTAATAAATAAATTGAAAAAGGCCAAAATACCTTTAATCCATTTCTAGCTAAGTATTTAATATTAAAACAAAGAAAGTGTCAAAATTTAAAATAAAATTCAAAAAAGGCAAAAATCTGAGGAAAAATATAATTAAGAATTCTTTAAAGTTTCAATCTTTAATAATTTAAAATTTTAATATTTAGAGGTTTGAAATTTTATTTTCTATACTTTTTATTTTAGAAATTAAAAGTTACTTAACTAAAGATATTTCTTTTTTCTTAATTAATATAACAAATATAAAAAATATATTATAAATTTTTAATTTTTGTATTTTGTTTTTGTTTTTATTAATTATATTAATTCTTAAAATAAAAATAAAAATGTTAAAATTAAATTACATGTTTTTTTTGTTTTTTTAAATTTTTAATATTGACGTATTTAGACCAAAAGGTGGAAGGGGGAGGAGTATTCTTGAACCAAAACTAAAGGTTGAGTGTATTCTGTAATTGTGTCACATGAGCGCATTTGCGCTCCATTTTTCATGATTTGAGCAGTATGTTTGGCTCCTTTCCCTTTAATTTATCCCATATATACGTGATAACTAATCCCATGACATATCCTAAATTCATGAAATAACTTTATTTATTCCATCCCCCATAATGTTCCACTCCTAACTAACACCTATTATCAATAATGAATTTTCACGTGTTTGACTCATTAAAATGATTTAAGCTCTTACATGAGGAACAAATGACATTTCACATCGATCAGATCCTTTTACCCTTCAACACACGTTATTTTCTACGTCAAGCCCCGTAGTTTGTATCCCCCACTGCTCATAGCTCTACTCCACTCTCATAGTACTTGTTTATATTATATACAAATTCTTTTAAAATAATATCTTTTACTTTACATACCGAATATAAATGAATGAAATTAAAATTTAATTTATTAAAAAAATATTGGAATATTCTTCTTTTATATCGAATACTCTCAATTGACACGAGAAGCATTAATGTAAGTGGTTTTAATTCCTTAAAGTGAAAAACAAGAAGTGAAAACCTTAATCTAAAGAAGATATAACGGAACTAAACTATGATAGGATAAGATTGTATATCATAGCCTAAAACAATAATTGGTCGTACCTCAATTATGACTCGTGACTACAATTCTTTTCATCTTAGTCTTAATATTTATAAAAAATTATATAAAAAGAGACTATAAATCATAATTTTTTATGTCAATATAATAAAAACATATATTTTAAAATATTAATTTTGTTCATAGCGTTTGACTATTAAAAAATAATTGGTGTGACAAATATATTATTTTAGAAGGGGGAAAGTAATAGTTACCTTTGGGACCATGGTCCCACTTAATACAACCTTGGCACTTCACATGTGTATCTCTTTTATGTGGTCAAACTCTCCTATTAAATTATATATTTTTAATTTTATTTTAATTGATTGATATATTAAAAATAATTATTTAAAATATTTATTAATTACGCGTGTAATATCACTCTATTGTTTTATGAGTGAATCAGTATTTCCTTCCTTTGTGATTCTCATAGATGCGTGGCTGTATCTGCCATGTGCTTTGGATGGCACATCAACCTTAATTTTGCAAGCAGCTTCATCATCTTATTTTTTGATTTTTTCCTCTATGAGATTCTTCTTCTTCCTGCTAAGCCATTTTCGGCTCCATTTTGTTTCCAGATGTCTTCTCTGTTTAGGTCCTTTTTTACTAATAAAAAAAATTATTAAGTCTTTCTGTCTTTTACAGTGTCCCATTGAAGTAGACAAATTAGTAAGAAAATGGTTTCTATTTGTTCCTTTGCATTTTCCTCAAGATCAAAGACGATTTGGTGAGGCTTCAAAATTTCCAGTACAGATAATCTCTTGATCCATATTTTCATCCTGTGGACATAGACGATCGCGATGCATGTTCTTTGCGTGAAACCTATTTGATGTCGTTAGAAAATTGAGGCAGGAAGCGAAAACCATTTCTTTTCAGCAGTTGTCCGCAAGTTTGCGTCCATAAATGTCAAGTGCTATGTACCTTTAATTTTTTACTAGTGAACTTATTCACACTTTACGTGATTGTAAAATAAATTTATTAAATTTTATTTTTTTAAAAATATTTTTATTTTTTTTATTTTTTTTATTTTTTTTATTTTTTTTATGTATTTTAATTTTATAAATTGGATAAATTTACTAATATAAATATTTTTTGATCCGCTTCAATATTTTTCATGTCATTTAATGTTCAACATATCTTCCTTTACATAAGATCAAGTAATTATTATTTACTTTTATTGAAAATTTAAGTGTGCTTTAAATTGAAAAAGGATAGAAAATATTAATTTTTTACCTTTCTTTATTCTAATTATTTTTAGTATTATTAATTACTACAAAAGATTGTAGCTGCTCAAACTCAAATAAATTTAAATTCAAGTTTATTTATTTCCTTTTATCATTAAGAAATTTTAGACATGATTTAATAATTTTATTAGACTTAAAAGATCTTATAAAATGTATATGCAAATTATGCATTAAGCCATTTTATTAATTTTTTTAATATAATTATTTGAATTTAATTTCTTATAAGAAATTTGATTTTTTTAATAATATTAAAAATATAAAATTAAAAAAACAAAAAAAACATGTAATTTAATTAAAATACAAAAATTAAAAAATTCAAAATTAAAATAACAAAGAGAATGAAAGAATAACACAAATAGCTTAATTATTATAATTTCATCAATAACTCCTTATAATTTCAATGACCTCTTATATTTTCAATAATTTTATTAATAACCTCTTGCAATTTCAAACTTTAATGACCTCTTATAATTTCATTAGTTAAACTATTAAGGCAGTTAAATTTTTATGTTAGAAGATCTTTTTTAAGTAATAGTAATTGAAAACTAACATGAATTATTTCTCTCATTAATAAAGAATAAAAAAATTTATACGACTTTTAAGCAATTTTCGACAAAGTATATGAAACTTGAATTATAATTAATATTTTATTCTTATAATAATATAAATTTAAAAATTGAATATATATACAAAAGAATAGAAATAAAGTCCTTTTTTTTTCAATTAGGTGGAACCGTGGAGGAAAATGAGGAGCTAGAGGCCATATCTTTTCTTGGTTAAAGCATTGTGAAAGAAGATTAAAAAAACTATAAAAAAAACATCTAGTGTTTGGATTTTTTGTAATAGATAAAAAGTCAATATGAAATATGCTCAAGTAATTCAAAAGTTGTTTGATGGCAATAAAGTAAAAATTTATTTCAAATAGTTACCTGACCTCACTTGCAGAAAATCGTTGGGATATAGTTTTAATATATAGGGAAAAGGGTTAAAAAAAAACCTCTACTTTTATTTATTAAATGATTTCGCCCTGGGCTTATATTACGAGACCAAATACGCCCTTATGTCGTTAACAAAATATGCAAAGGTGTCCTTATTTTGAATGGAGTCTTCCAAAACCAAACAAAATATCCAATTTTTCCTAAATAATCCAAATCGCCTTTTAACCTCGACACGACTCCACTAAACTAAATAATTCATATTAAATTAAACTCTAATTATAAACATCCTAATCCATTATTTTCTTTTTAATTAATACTTGCTATGAACAATTTTAATTATGTGAGTCACAGAATAAAATTCTCCAATTTTTTATTTCTTTCCGCCTATTTATTTCCTTTTCTTTTCGACTTATTTAATTTCTTTCTTCTCCTTGTTCTTCGTCCTTGTGTTTTTTTTTAATGATAATTTCTTATTTCATGGATAAATAATATAAAAGTTGTTCGAGAATTTACTAATTTGGCTAGTCAAGTAATTAATAAATAACAAGAAAAATTGTGTCTTCTTTAGTTTTATTTTAAATAATAACTCTCAAACATATCTTTTGAATTAATTCTTAAATTAGTTAAATGACATAATTAAGTAGTAAATTTGTCCACGCTCGGCACTTTAATATTATGATAATATTAAATTTACAAAAATAATATTCTTGCAAGAATCTTAGATAGAAAAAATTTTGCAACTTAAAACATATAAACTACATCTTTATAAATGTCTATATTAGTTATACATGCATGATTACCTTTTATTTTCTAAATTATTCTATGATATTTATCATATTCGAAAAAATAACAAAAAATGTGATATTACAAAGAAAAAAAAATGAAATAAAATAAATTTGTCATTTCTTTTTTTTTCTTTTCAATATCTTTTATTTTTCCCTTTTCGCTTCTCTTTCTATTTTTCCCTCTTTAATAATTTTTATACCAACGTAGTACAATCTTTTCTTGTTTCTTTAGTTTTTTTTAGTAACTTTCTTGTTTATATTTTTTTAGTTATTTGAACGTAAGTTATAAATTACACAAAGACATTCTTATTCCTCAAAATCAAGTGATCTTGTAAATATAATATTTGCATGAGTAGATTAAGCACAAATAGTAAAAATATTGGTTAGCATGAAATTTAAGTGCACCTTAACTTTCAAAATTACTTATTATAAAATTGAATTGTAAAAAGTGAATTACTTCTTGCAAAAAAAATGTACAAACTTGATAAGGGGAGAAAATGTTTTATCGAAACTTTAATATATACTATTTGTTTATCGATTCTTGGTCATTTTCGTAAACTTCTTACAAATGCTCTTTTAGAATTATCTCGTCTCATTCGACTTCAGCTTTTTCACTTTATTATTGGTTGTTCCTTTACTTTCATTTTTCGATAGATCCGATTTTCATTATGTATTTTCATATTTTTTGCAGATATCATTATTTCTTGAGTAGTTTCTTCTTCAAAGGTAGCCTTCCTCAATAGGCATCAAACCAACAACAATTCCTCACGTTATTTGGTTCAAACCCTCTCCACCGTTGTTGGAGTCCAACACCTTTGTAATCTTCCACGTATGCACTCTTGCTTTATTTCATGTACCTTCATTTCATTGAACCTTGTAAAACTTTCATTTTACTCTATTATTATCAATCATTCAAGAAAAAAATTCCAAAAACCATATCTTACAAGCGGATGATGATAAATTTAAAATCTTTATATAGATGTGAGAATGCACAAAGTATTAAGTTTAATTCATTAAAAGAGTTTAGTAACCGAAAACCTACATTCTTAAGTAATTATGATATAATAAATATCAGCATCTATTGCATAGTTATTGTTACACTTCAGAAAATTTTCGAATACACATGATGGCCTATTCGCGTAAGTTGGTTAAGCGTATTTCAAAAGCCATACATGTTGTGAAAAGGCCCAGAAAAGATCGGCGAGAAATTCCGCCAACCATCGCTAAGGAGCCGGCGAGCTCCTTCCGCGATGGCAACGTGTCACGAGGTGGAGCCTCCGCGTTGGTTTCGTGACACGTTGGGCCCGTCTGCAGCCCAAGCATATAAAGCCTCCAACTTTGCTATTTAATTAATATATCAAACAATTTAAGCTCGTGGAGAAACCGTAGAGGTGTGGGAAAGTATTGTTAAATTATCGCCGATTACGCCGTCAAACGTAGTCCAAATTGCCAAATTAACCTCGATACCGAGGTATTTAGCAGGGAGCATTCCTACTGATTATTTCTCATAAATTCGGCCGACATAAATCGTCGTGCTAATGGCTAAGGTAAGTGGAATTGCTCCAAATTAGTGTTAATGTGCTCCTAGCCTTAAAGTGAATATTTCTCCTCTCCTCGACTTTCGAGAAATAGCAGATTTTTGAACGCCTTTCGATAAGCCAAAGTTTGTGCTATAAATATATCGAAAGTGACGCTTTCGAATATTGGTATTTAGTCATAATTACATATATGTGAATGCAGCTTGGGAGAAATAGCTCGTGAGCACGACCGAGCTTCGTCCGATAGCCTGACAACCCGAGGTTAAGGTATGTAAGCCGCTCTTTCAAGTTAGTAACTCGGCCTAGCATAATATAGTTAACTCGTAATAGAATCTCCCGGCTGAATAATAAGTTTCAGCATTTCGCAAACCTGCTTTGCGCCGTTATATCGCATCTACCCGAAAGTTAGTAAAGCAAACGCCTAAATGGCGCAGTTATCACTGCATCAAGAGTATAGCCCAGTAAGTGTTTTAGCAAGCATGTTTTTTTTTAGAATAATACGATATATATTCGTAATAAAAGCAGAAAGAAACGCATGCCCGGGGATAAGAATTTCGCGCGCATAGCCAGTTGCTAGCCAAATGATATCTTCGTTGCGTATAGTCATAGCGCCGCATAGTATCTTGGCTACCGATTAGCCAGCGCAATGATAAAGATCCTGTATTCAAAAGATAGCAAGAGGAGAATCATAACATGAAAGAGCTCGTAATAAGAAATCGTAATTCGATAGTATTTTTCAGTTAAACATGCTTGTTATTTATGTGCTTATTGGATTGTCGAGACTTGGTTGTAAGCCGTGAGGGCACCCTTTGAGCGTCCTCGCTCCTAGATTGGTAAATCCGTGTCGCCACCGAGCGCGGTGGGGTTTACGCTACTCCAAGGAGGGCATGCCGTCCCTGCATTGGACGAAGATGGGATGAAGCTTTCCCCATATCAGCCGGGACAAGACATGGCACAGATACCCGTTGTGCGTGATGCGCCAGGAATGATTCGCATTCAAGCATACATAGATACAGATAGGAGAGTCCTCCTGGACTGCATTACCTGCTATTTATACCGAGGCTATGGCCCGGCCGAGACCTGTGGGCCCCAGAAAAAAGTCGTGACAGCGATGAGTGAGCACTTATTTTTTGGCCGGTTTTGACCCTAGGGGTATATAGATTGTTTGCTTGCTTGGCACTATCCGACTCCTATGGGCGGTTGGTATTGGTTCTTGCTTGCTATATATATATATATGTGTGTGTGTGTGTTTATGTTATAAATTAGCACTGACAAATAGGTCGCCACGACGACAGTAATGCCCCCGCCCCCCTATCAAGTATTTAAAAGTCTCGATCCAAATTTTTATATCACCTACGTATCTCGCTATCTCCCGCTATTCGTAATTGCTAGTTATGTTATTTGTATTCGCTGTTTTTCATACTCGCACCAAAGGGTACCGACGCCATCGGGGCGCCTCGCATTACTCGCTTCAGTACTATGCACGAGGAGGCGATCCTCGTGATTCCAAATCAAAGATATAGAGTCACGCCTCCCGTCATCCTGTGAGCTTGATATTCGTAGGTGTAGTTCTTTTTCTTTTTATTATACAAGATGGGTAGGGCCTGGGCCCCCGTCCCGACCATTTTATCAATACCATGGTGCTTGCATTGTATATATACATCTCCCTATGGTTAGCTGTGTCTCCGACGTGTGAGGCCGTGCGCTTGTTTAGTTGTTTAGCATTATTGATTAAGTTGTCCGTGTGGGGCCATAGTTTGATAGTAGGTGACCTTGCCACATGATATACAAAGAGATTTATGTCGAGTCACGATGACTAGACATCACGGGCGGCCTTGCCGGCCCGCATAAGTTCCCTCTGCTATAAGTATGTCTCTCGGTTAGCCGTTATTATATTTACAGTGGCTATAGGCCCAGTGAGGGCCTGGGAGTGGGGTCAGATTACGCCGTTATATAGCCCTTGTTTAACTGAGATAGAGCTAGCCAAGCACCCGATGTGCTTAGGCTCACCCGCCAGCGCTCCAGTCCTACTAGTGGCACTAGTGTGCGCTCATACTCCCAAGGCGGGGCGTGACAAAACTTGGTATCAGAAAGGTGTCGGGTCCTGTGGAGTCTCGCAAGCCGGCTATGTAGATTCTTGTCTATGGATGTGTTGTGCACCACATACTATAGGTGCGAGGTCGCGAGGCATGATAGTATTGTTACCCTTTCTTCTCATTCGCCGTGCTATAGAGCCGGTACAATATAGGGTTGAGTCCCTAAAACTTACCATATTCTTTGGTTACGTATACAAAGTCGATTAGCAATACCCCATCACAGAAGAAGATTGGATATAGCAAAAGATAAGAGGGCACTGCCAAATTTCCGCCATAAGGTAATTACAAATAAATATTAGGAGTGGTATCAGGGCCCTCCCAATGTGATACCTTATCTACTCATTCCCAACATATATTCCTATAATCTCATAATAGGGAACTATGGGCATAACATACATACGAGACGACTTTTGTTGGGATATATATAAGATCCGATTAAGATTGCGTACAATACTAGATTATCCGATAAGTGTGAGAAAGAGAGGGAAATTCCAGATTCCCATATCCATCTTTCTAGATGTGGTACAAACTCCCATGTCTTCGTTTTGTTGCAATAAGAAAAGACTATTCCCACCTCTTGATTTTGATTCCAAGAAAGTAAAGGGACATAAGAATTGAGGTGAGGTGCCCAAATCAAGCAAGTGAAGACTAATGATTGATTCCAAGAAGTGTTAGAAAGTGTAAAAGAGCTCCCTATGATTACGTAAGTTGTGCACTTCGCCCGTAATAAGCGAAGAGCAAGTAAGACCGCTAGCTTACTCAAGCAAGTGTAAAAGACCCGTCGCAATGAACGCCCGCAATAGTCAAGTTCGAGCTCGAAAGGCCAAGTCCGCCATATACGCTAACAAACAAGAAGATATATCTAAAATAATAGTTATGGTTTTGCCAAGATACCGAAAGATAGGAGGTTATGCGAATTCCATGGGCCCGACCGCAAGTCAAAAGAGGTATGAGCCGAGAATTCTGACCAAGAATCTTATTAACAATGAAAGGTGTGTGCGTTGAACCCCAAAGCTCCACTTAAGCAAGATAAGGGAAAGAAGCAGAAATACCCGCATTGGGAATTAGAATCACCCCGATTGATAGAATATCGCGTGACATGACTAAGCCTCTGATCGACAGCTAAAAGACAAAACAAGATTGCGGCTCGTAATGTCACTGCATGTCCGCCTATGGAGAAGTTAAGAAACTACCGATACAACGATTCTAATCTAGTGTGGCCTAGAGATAAGGCCCAAACAGGCAAATTGTGGGCTCTCAATATAATGCCAAGTAAGGCCACAAGATTCGATTGTTGACCCCTCATTGCAAGAGTGACGCAAATTTCAATAGCGTGTACTCATAATTAAGCGCATATGTTGTGACTTCCAGTGTGGGATGAAAGTCCAACGAAGTGATGACAGAGTAAGGACTGAGATATCATTAGACCGTAGCTTTATATCATGTACAATATAAAATTCAAGAGAAGCATGTCGAGATTATGTATCACTACGTAATTCAATACGTATTGTACGTAGTTGATATATATATACATATGTACGTATAATGTATATGTCATGTGAGCAAACGCCAATAGTTACAATCACACAGACTCAAGCTAGTCTTAGGAAAGGTATGCGCATTGCACCTGTGACTCCGCTTGCCAAAAAAAAAGAGATAAGAGAAGCTATGGGCAAAAAGTTAAGTGACTTACGTATGAAGCCATGTAAACCGGCTCCGCCCGCTATTGATAATGTAATTTTATATGTTGTTGCCAAATCTAGGCTTTAGAAGCTTACAAGAGTTAGTAACCCGAATCGTGGTTAGGATGATAAGGGTGCGCTAGACAAATTTCCAACGAATTAACCGCGCTGCATTGGGGCAGTGGAAGCATCCCTAAAGATCAGCAACATTATCGCATGTGCTAGAACCGTAATTAGAGACTCTAATAGGAATACTTCGAGCTTAGCAAGGCTTCCGTAATTTTTCCAAACATGTTATGGTCGTACATCGCTTTCCCACCTTTGTAAAGTAGAGTCGCCTTTAGTCAACCTAGCGCTATTATGTGAACACCCCTTGGGCTGCTAGCCGCCCGCCCCAAATGTATAAGCCCGTGGCACCCCAAGAAAGGGTCCACATCAACAGTCATGATTTACTAGTACTTCAAACTGTTCTCGTAAGGTATCTGACACAGAGCTCCTGTGCTGTATGTGCCGCCTTACTAATGGCTCATAAGACCTAGAATTTCCTGTAATAGTAGTATAAATCCAAGTGGATACGAACAAGGCGTAAGAACTTGGTAGCATGCACCCGCTAGCATAGTGTTTACTAAGACAAGGAGATTCGTGAGGTTCCCCGTAAGGAAGATCCAGATAGATCGCCAAGAGTAAGAAGTCCCATTAAGCCCACTTGCGCTGTTTAAGAGAAAAATAACAAAGCGTGCTTAAATGTCCACAACACCGCGCTTATGTATGAGCTATAGATGCTCGAGTAGGACATTTGGGGCATCATAGACTATCGCAACATTTGGGTCATTCAACCCAGCCTATTTAGTTACTCAAGGTTATGCAAAATGACTAATAGAGATCATGATCAGCCATCAGATCCTCCGATCAAATAAAGGCACAAGGTACGCAGACCTGGGCCGTTCGTATTTATCCCAAATAAGTAAATAGCCTTGGCACGCGGCCAAAAAGGCCAGATAAGTCGAGCTATACCGCATAAATTACTCCGTTTGGCTTCCTCCGCATGAGAAGCCGCATGACCGTCAATTATATGCCAAGCTCTTTAAATATGCGTGCTTAGGGCCGCAAGGTGTAGCAGAAACGCAGGACAACAGAGCGGTAATTCGTAACACCGCCGGGTCATCATTAGAAGCTGTGGAAGTAAAAGAACGACAATATGAAGATCCCGACCAGTCCACTCTTGGTTATTTAATTCGAAGAAGGAAAGCGCTAAATTTCCGTATAACTCGAGGATTTAAATGTCATGGGATGTAAAGGCCGCCCTCGTGTTCCGTATATTTCAAGGCTCCGCCAAAAGATTATGAATGAGGTACATTGCGCCCGCTATTTCTTCTACTCCTGGCGAAAAAATGTACCATGATATCAAGGAAAACTACTGTGGCCAGGTATGAAAAGAGAAATCATTGTAGCCCAAAGGTCCTAACCGCCAATAGGTGAAAGCGAAATACACATCAAAACCAGGCGGGTTAACTCAGACATAGCTGTGCCTCTCTCGGAAATGGGAAGCAAGAATATGGATTTTGTGCGTGATTACCCCATACCGCATATACACGATTCTATATGGGTGATAGTTGACAGTTGACAAAATCACTTCATTTCCCGCCAAAGGAAAGCTACTTTTTCGATCAAGATTATGCCGAATCGTATATCCGAGAATAGCTAGATTAAAAGGAGTGCCAGTATATTATCTCCGGCGTAGAGCATATTTATGTGCCTAGATTTTTTGCGCCATTTCTGTAGAGGTCTCTGGAACGCAGATTAATTCGGAGCACGCATTCCACCCTCGCATGCATGGATGTGCCGAATACACTATTCGGGGACACGCTGAGACATGCTACGGGAGCTGTGTGTGTGCTAGATTTTGGAGGTAGCCGGCGAGCATTTGCCGTTAATCGAGTTTGCTATAATAATAACTATCACTCAACTATTCGACGGGCGCCCTTCGAGGCATTATAATTGCGAAATGCAAATCGCCGGGGCCAATGTGGTTTGAACCGGGAGAATCGCGTTGATTGGGCGTACATTATTCAACAAATGAGGAGAAGGTGAAGCTTATAAGAGAACGCCAATGATCGACGCGCAGCGCCGCGTAAATCGTACAAGCCGATGTGCGGCGAACTTGGAATTCAATGTAAATGACTAGGTCTTTTTGAAAGTATCACCGATGAAAGGGGGTGATGAGATCTTGCAAGAAAGGTAAGCTCTACCCAAGATTTGTTGGGCCGTATCAGATCCGTCGAAGGATAGGCCGAGTGGCTTATGAGTTGAACTTGCCTGCACTAGAATTCATTCATCCAAATTTTTCATGTATCTATGTTGAGGAAATTCATAGAAGACCCATCTCGTGAGCAAATTCCAAATTCGTGATATCCAGTTACGTATGAGTCGTTTGCGAAGAGGTTCCAAGAGGCTATCTGGGGATGTGCATCCGCATCGAGAACCAAAGATATTGCGTCTCACAAAGTACTCGTGGCATACCGTAACCGAGAGGAGATGACTTGGGAGGTAGAGGAAGATATGAAAACCGTATATCCTCATTTATTTCAAGCCTAGTCAAAGCGGATGTGTATGCTAGTATTGTTACTTACGCAAAGTGTCTTATAGTTTATATACGTAAGTGAGACGATCGATCTTAATCACATGTGAATAATATAGTATTGTGTGGAGTATCTGTATTGACTTTTCTCGTATTTCGTGTGTTTAGGATAGTCCATAGTACGGTGGAAACTCTCAATAAATTCCTAGAAAAAAAGTTGGGAGTAAGTTGAGAAGTCCTCTTAGATAGGCGCTTTCATTCGAGACGAACGTTCTTAAGTGGGGGAGAATGTTACACTGTGAAAATTTTCAACACATAGATGGCTCTATTCGCGTGTTGGTTAAGCGATTTGGAGTTTCATACATGCTAGAAAGCTGCCCGGTAAAAGACCGAACGAGAAATTGCCGTAACTATCACAAGGAGCCGGGCGTAACCTCCGGGCGGGCTGGAAAGTGTCACTTCGAGGTGGAGCCTCTGCGTTGGCTCCGTGACACGTTGGGCCCGTCCAGGCCCAAGTATATAAAGCCTCCAACTTCGGTTATTTCCCATTAATATATCAAATAATTTTCAAGCTCGTGAGAAACGTAGAGGGTGCGAAAGTATTGTTAAATTATCGTCGACATTACACAACGTAGTCCAAATTAAATTAATCCTCAAATACCGAGGTATTTAACAAATAGGAGCATTCCTACGATTTAGTTCATAAATTCGCCGACACAAATCGTCGTGGCCGCTGGCTAAGGTAAGTGGAATTGCTCCAAATTAGTGTTAATGTGCTCCTAGCCTTAAAGTGAATATTTCTCCCTTCTAGACTTTCGAGAAATAGCAAGTTTTTGACCGTCTTTCGATAAGCCAAAGTTTGGGCTATAAATAGTATCGAATGTGACTTTTCTTCTTTTCGAATATTGGTGTATTTAGTTGCTAAGTTGACATATATGTGAATGCAAACTGGGAGAAATAGCCGAGTACCGAATTTGTGCCAACTGATAGTCTGATAACTCGAGGTTAAGGTATGTAAAGCCGCTTCCTACAGTTAGTAACTCTGGCCTAGCATAATACAGCAAACTCCATAATAGAATTCCCTGAGTTGAATAAATGAGTTTTGAGCAACAAGAAACTGCTTTGCGTCATATATCGTATCCTACCGAAAGTTAGTAAAGCAAATAATAAATGGCGAGTTATCACTTCAAACTCCGTATAGCCCAGTAAGTGTTTTAGCAAGCATGTTTTTTTAGAATAATATGATATATATTTAGAATAAAAGTTAGTAAAGTAAAATCGTAAAGCCGTATAGTAACCCTGCTGCGTATAGCCATGCCGCCGATGATATCTTGGAAGGCGTATAGTCATACACTTGATGAGCCCGCAAGTGTACTGCCGTGCAAGTAATATAGTGGCTCTTTTTTAAGAACCGAATTGTAGAACCTACGTGACTGACCCATTCCTCTAACTACCCATTTCTAGTGTGATCTTAAATATCTAAAGTGTTGGTGATAGACATTTTCGTTTGGAGAATAAATTGTCTAAGTTTGGGTCAACGAACATTCGAAAGTGCTCTAGGAGCAACATAGAATTAAAACCAATTAATCATGCGATAATACGATTTGCAATGGAACAAGCATGGTACTATCAATTGTTATTTCACATAATTAGAATTGTATGTTTATGGTCTTTCGAGCCTGTAAACACGTGAAATCTAGCCTCACCGCATCATTGTGAGCGAGGAGTTTAATTTTCTAGTCGCGGCAATTATGTTCGGCTTACTTGGGAAACGATTAGGACTTTCGTCACGCCTAACCATTTAATGCAACTCACCACACACCTACTTCTTTCGAGTGGTGATGTGACATCCCAAGTTGGTCTTCATAACCCCGTGTCAAATCCAAGCAAGGTGTTAGGTATATTTCTATCCCAACACTAACCTCTCCCGAGATTACTTCACGCTCCCCACATTCTCATGTCCCGACCTAGGTAATGCCTTCCTCGCCATTTCCCAAGCTAACAATATGCTTTTTATGGTGATCAATCATAAAAACAACCAACAAATCGTAATGCAAAACGAAAACAACAATCAATAACTCAATTCCAAACAATATCATAAAATTACAAATTATAATTTCATGGCTTCAACCCTAGAGGAAGGGTTCTTGCCATTCATGTTAGTAAAACTAACGTTAATCTACTCCTAATCTACTATTAATCTACTCCCTAACTACATACTTACATGAGATTGGTAGATGAGAATGGGAATTCGATAAACCCTCAGTGAGTTCTCCCACTTCTCCCTTCTCTCCTATGCGCTTTTTCTCTCGAATAAAATCGTGACCAAATGAAAATAAGAGCTAAGGGTCCTAATTTATAGTAAATGGAGAACCTGCATAATTTGTCCCAAGCCGTGGAACCCGCTCCGTGTCACGAGTGTATCGCGGGAGCACTGCCTCTCTCCGTGACATGGAGGCATCGCGAAAGCTCACTGAAATCAACCCGAAAATCGCCCTCGGCAGTAACCTTACAAGGAGCAAGAACGTGGCACGTTTGGGCAGCGCGTCACACCTCTGGTCGCGGGAGTTCACCCCCGCCGTGGCACGCCGCTAACGCGCAGGGGGCTGTCTTGGGTAGCTCGCTCGGCCGTGGCACGTTGCCGACGCTACAGCTAGCCGCTTTAGGCCTCCTCTTTGCCGACGTTCGAGACGCTATTCCTTTCTCCAAGCCTCTACTACCAATTCATGATTTAGCTCAAAAGTCATCAAAAACCTATAAAACAAAGGCTAATCTCTGGATGTTGGTTAGTACATATCTTCACTTTTATATAAAATCACATGAAATGTATCAAATAGCTTAGACAACACGACTAATTTAAGCTATAAAGCGTATCACTGTGACCTATATTATTTTCCGTGATCAACAAGCCGATAGTATCTTGGGCTGTATTAGCCATGCAGTCGAGTAAAGATCCTGGCCGTATTCAAGATAAAGCAAAGAGTGAGAATCGCATAACACAAAGAGCTCGTAATAAGAAATCGTAATTCGATAGTATTTTTCAGCTTAAACATGCTTGCTATTTATGTGCTTATTGGATTGTCAGACTCTGGTTGTGCTGTGAGGGCGCCCAGCTCCCGCCGCCCGGGTTGGTAAATCGTGTCACCCATCGAGCTGGGTGGGGCTTTACGCCACTCCAAGGGGAGTGGCATGCCGTCACCAGATTGGACAAAGACGTGGATGAAGCTTTTCCTATATCAAATGACAAGATTACAAGACAAATTACCCTCGTCAGGCGACGCACCTAGAAATGTGTTCAAATTCAATTGGCGCTTATAGATACAGTATAGAGTCCTCCGGACTCTGCATACTGCTATTTATAATGGTGTTATGGCCCGAGCCGAGACCTGTGGCCGGCAGAGGTGCTCGTAGTTAGCAGATCGGTGGAGTGACTTATTTTTTGGCTTCTGTTTTGACCGTGCAGTGGTATATAGATTGTTTGCTCGCTATGTTCATATCCGCTGCATGGGGTTGGTATTGGTTCTTGCTTGCTATATATGTGTGTTTATGTGTTATATATTAGTTAATTGACAAAGATGTGTCGCCACTTTATCATTGTGCAATGCTCCTCTATTTAATGCACGTAAGTCTGATCCAAACTTATATCACCCTGCTGCATTCTATCTTCGCTTGGTCTGCACTGCTAGTTATGTTATTGTATTCCGCCTGTATTCGCTGTTTTTCACTCCGCACTGCGGGTACCCGACGCCCATTGGGGCGCTCGCATTACTTGCCCTGGTGTACTAATAGACGAGGAGGCGATCCCCTCGTGATTCCAGCCTGGGAGCATAGAGTCATCATCTCCCGTCATCCGTGAGCTTGATATTCGTAGGTGTAGTTCATTTTCTTTGTTTGTACAAGTATGGGTAGGTCGGGGCCCGTCCCGACCATTTTACGTACTCATAAAGGCTTGGGTGATTGTACATATACATCTCCCGCGGTTACAGCTTGGCCGTAGAGGCCGTAGCGCTTGTTTAGTCTGCTTAGCATTATCGCATTATGTTGGTCGTGGGCCATACTCGGATAGTAGTGGTGACCTTGGTTTGGCCACGTAGATATACAGATTTCTTATGTTGAGTCAGCGTATGACTAGACAAAGATGGTGGGGCCTTGCCGGCCCGCATAGGTTCCCCTGCTATAAGTATGTTCTGTTAATGTTATTACATTTACAGTGGCTATAGACCCAAGCCACGGAGGTCAGACATGTAAATTAAGCATGTTATAGCCCTTGTTTCCGTAACTGAGATAGAGCTAGCCAAGCACCGCATGTGCTTAGGCTCACCAGCTTAGCGTACCAGTCCTACTAGGGCACTGTGTGCTACCATACTCCCCAAGGCTGGCGTGACAGCTTATGATGTATTATTTTATTTATTTTTAAATAATGAAAAGTGAGTGAAAATACATAATTCCTAGCGCGCGCGCACGCACACACACACAAAATTTTATATTCATCATTTTGACTCTTTTCACTACTTTTCTTAATTTGATATTTTAATTTAAAATTAAAAAAACAAAAAAAACATTTAATTTTAATTAAATTACATGTTTTTTTTGTTTTTTTAATTTAAAATATTAATTGTCATATAAAATATTGCAACTTTTGTACTTTTTCTATTTTTTATTATACAAGAATAAATATGCCATCTACTACTCATCCATTTATTTACTTTAATGCAAAATTTAAATTTCTTAAAATTTATTACTCCATTCTTCTTATTCTTTATTATAAAGATATTTAAATAAATAACTTAAAATTATGCTTATTTAAAATTTAAAATTAATTAAGTTTGATTTAATTTTTTCTTTGGTTTTTGTTTTTTTTTAAATAACTTAAAAATTATGCATTATTTCCTTAAAATAGAAAAGTATTATTCACAAAAATAAATATGAATAGAGTTCATGGAATCATAATGCCACATAACATAGTTATTACCTCTTTTATATATATTAATTTTTTATTTTTGAAAGTTCACTATTTACTCTTCTTTTGGTGGGCTCCTAATTCATATATTTGCTGCTCTAGCTGGAAAAAGATTCCAACTTCACAGCAAGTAAAAAGTTGACCCGCATGTCTGTTTTATGACAGGTTTCTGCTTTGTATTATAATAATAGTTTGTCAAAAATTGATTCGGCTAAATACTGAAATTTCTAAATTGTGTTCTTATTTCCTTATCGATTTGTGATGATTGGTGTATGTCATTTTGATTAGTTTTGCCCATTTGGTGATATTTATTGGTCTCCTTAGAAAAATTGATACTAGAGTGAGCAGGAATTCCCATAAATTTGTATATGGTAAGTGGTTCCTATTAATTGTGGTTTTGTGACCCTATGCCCCCAAAATACTGGAGCATGCGTTGGCTAAGATATTTGAAGGTTATGTACCTTTCACCACAGGTTCATGGAGAATGCTTATATAGTAGAAAATTAGTAGCATCAATTCATTTCTCTATGTTGGTTTGGCCAAATGGGAATGCAATTTATGATGCTCAACCTATGCTGAAAGGAATCAGTCTGACAGCAAGAGAGGAATCTTCTAAGCCGTATCATCAATGTTAATAGCTTTTATTGGATGCTTCTCCACAACGTATTAAGCAAATCTTTACTTAAAAAGAGGGTACTGGAGTTTGAGAATTTCAGGCCCTTTTTGGGTGGTTTTCTTTTCTTCACTCCTCCTCAATGTAGTGTTACAAAAATAAAGATATTTGTGAATTATGGTAAAAAGATTCATTTTTTAAGTTTAGTAGTGGCGTTGTGAAGGGGGAGGGACTGTTGCAAAAGGCAAAGAATAAACCTGATGACACTTGAAAATGGAAATGAACCAAAATCTAGGGACACATTAAATTAATTTGTATCATGTCCTCTCTTTTATAAAAATATATTATAACCGAGTTTACTCTATCACTCTTTAAACACTTTTTTTTTCCAATTCAATTTTTTTTAGGTACTTCCATTTTTGTAGAACTAAACCTGATGTGCATATTGGTTTTATGGCCTATTCTCCCGTTCAGAAGTGGAAGTGGTCTTTGCACAACGAGTTCAACGGAACCTAATATTTTCGACATAGAACATAAATATATATATGTGAGAACACTAAAAGCTTAATAGATATGGACTATTACAATTACTATAAGCATGTCCATTAACCTTTCTCAACATTTTTGCTCCTCCTAAATAATTTAGAGGTAGTTAGCAGTTTGATCCATTGTTATTTCTTTATTTAGGTCCATACACACATAACTGACTTCTCACTCTTCAATGACTACTACATTGTTGTTTCTTTTAATTCCAAGTGTTCAACACGTGCCAAATTTAAAAAAATGTTAATTACCTGGGATGATCAGGTGTATTGGCGACATGGTGCATGTCTAGACCAATCTGTTCTCAAAGTTTGCTTATGGCTTCAGGTCCCACTTCAAGAAATATTCACTGAGTATGACAGATGATATGATTAAGAGTGCCATACTCTGTAAAACTTGAATCGACTTAAATTTGTTCAAGTCCCTTCCCCTATCTGCTCGTTTATGCATTTTCACGTGTGTTTTGCTTTATCTATGGTTGTAGAGCTAACGAGATTCTAGAATCCCACAATAATGGCTAGCATTAATTAAAAGCATCTTAAAATAATAAGAGACCTGTTGCTAAATTTATTCACTCATTAGATTTCAAAAATAAATTTGGATTTATTTTTAATTTGTTCACTGAGTTGCCTGTTAGTGAAGATGAATTTGTTTTTTCCTTATACACTAATTATAAAGCGTGTATTATTAGAATTTCAAAATCGATTATCGAAATAAAATTTTTATTAATATAAATACAAAAAATGCAGAATGAATAGTTGATCCATGCCACACTTAACTCAGCTGCCTACATTGATTAGTGTTATGTTGTCTTCAATTGAAACTTTGTTACTATTACTTTTCTGCAGACCATCAGTTATATGACAGAGCAAGTTGTCATTACAGGATCATTTGGGAACATTTAATGATTTTCCTAGTTTCGAACCTTAAGCCAACTAATTTTCTTCTGAAAAAACATGCCAAGGTGTTCCTCGGAGACATTGGGATACCATATCATCTACTTGGAGTTGAACGATCTAAATCAAATCTAGAATTAACGCTTGGAACTCCAAACTGCATGTCTCCGGAATGGTGGGAACCTGAGGTTAGAAGTGCAATAACTTGTGAGACTGATGCTAGGAGATTTGGATGCAGCATAATTGAGATATTGACTAGTGTTCAACTATGATCTGGTAAATCAGTC